>ML315989.1:0-296014 GCA_005239505.1 Nicotiana paniculata | reverse complement strand
GATATTCATTGATTATACTGTGAGGAAAGAGAGTAAAAGCACGAAGGGTGATGTCGTTCCATGGTTTACATTGATTACATTATACATTGCATTGTGAGGACGATAGTAAAAGCGCGAAGGGTGATGTTGTGCCATGATTTTCATTGATTTAGTTATACATTGCATAGTGAGGACGAGTGTAAAATCACGAAGGGTGATTCCGTGCAAGTTCGTTTGAACTGCACAGGTTTATTTGGTGGTTTGATTCTAGCCTCGTCAATACTTTGCCGAGGTTAGGCTAGGCACTTACCAATACATGGGGTCGGTTGTACTGAGGCTACTCCTGCACTTCTTTATATTGGGCAGATTATGCAGCCGGACCTGGAGGACATCATTAGTTGGAGTGTCTTCCAGCTTATCGTAGAGGCTTCAAGGTATACCCGCTGGCGTTCGTGGGCCTTGGCGTCTCTTCCACCCCTTTTGTCTTCACTTATGTCTTGATTTCGTCTAGTTTTAGAGAGAGCTATGTATTCTCTTTTGAGACTTGTATGTAGCACTCTTATAGACAGTTCCTGAGTTTGTGACTCCAGGTTTTGGGAAAATTTACGCGTTGTTGTATTTTGATGTCCTTACAATACTTAAAACCATATTTATTTCCGCTGTTTAATTTTTCAACTGATCTAGTTTATTCTGTTAGATTGAGGTTATTATGCTAGTTTAGCTATACACGTTGGCTTGTTTAGCGGGTTCAACATTAGACGCCATCACGGCCCGATGGTGGGATTTCGGGGCGTGACATGTTGGTATCAGATCACTAGGTTTCTTAGGTCTCACAACTCACGGACAACTTGGTAGAGTCTGAGGGATCGGTACAGAGACGTCTATATTTATCTCCAAGAGGCTGCAAAGTTAGTATGTATCTATATTTCTTTTCTTCTCTGTCGTGCGCTATGATTCTGAGTAGTGATTGAGTTTCTATTCTATTCTCTCGCATATGGTGAAGACGTGTGCTTCCCTTGGTTCCGCCCAGAAGCCTGACAGTCCTGCTACAACTCTTACTCGGGGTGGAGGTCTAGGACGAGGCCCTACTAGAGGCCGAGGTCGGGGCTGGGCTCAGCCTAGAGCAGAACCCCTAATGGAGGACCCTCAGGTCGAGTCTGACGAGGAGGTCCCAGTTCCGGCAGACCCAGTTGGGCCAGCTCAGGTCCCAGAGGGGTTCATAGCTACCCCAATGCTTCAGGATGCCCTTATCCGTCTAGTCGGACTCATGGAGAGTGTAGCACAGGAGCGTCTTCTTCCTACAACACCGACCGTCTATCAGACTGGGGGAGGTGCCCAGACTCCTGCCTCCCGCGTGCCATAGCAGCTAGCTCCACAATTTTAGACTCCGGCACCTCAGCCAGCCGGAGTAGCTCAGCCGGGTATTGCAACGCTGGTAGCAGAGGGAGCACCTATGTCAGCAGATGCTTTGTGGATCCTGGACAAGTTTACTAAGTTATTTACTACTACTTACACTAGTTCACCATCAGAGGACCCCCAGGATTATTTGGACAGCTGCCATGAGGTTCTTCGGAATATGGGCATAGTGGAGTCGAACGGGGTTGACTTCACTACTTTTCAGTTATGTGGCGCATCCAATAGTTAGTGGAGAGATTACTGCCTAGCCAGACCAGCTGGATCTACACCTTTGACTTGGACTCAGTTCTCAGAGGTAGTTTTGGGGAAGTTCCCTCCCATCACTCAGAGAGAGGACCTTCAGAGGCAGTTTGAGCGTCTCAAGCAGGGATCCATCTCCGTCACTCAGTACAAGACCAGGTTCATCACTCTATCCTGACATGCTCTTATGATACTTCCCACTGACCGGGAGAGGGTTCAGAGGTTTATCGAGGGATTGGCCCGGCCTATCAGACTTCAGATGGCTAGAGAGTGAGGTACCGACATATCGTTCATGGATGCGGCCAATCTGGCTAGGAGGATTGATATGATTTTATCATAGGGTGGTGGTCAGGGGACTTTGATGTTATATTGGGGATGGACTGGTTATCCCCATATCATGCTATCATGGATTGTCATGCCAAGACGGTGACCTTAGCCATGACAGATTTTCCTCGTTTGGAGTGGCCGAGAAGGGGTGTTTGGCTTATGTGCGCGATTCCAGTGTTGAGGTTCCCTCTATTGATTCGGTGCCCATGGTTCGTGAGTTTCCTGAGGTCTTCCCTTCAGACCTATCGGGGATGCCACCCGACAGGGATATTGATTTCTGCATTGATCTGGCTCTGGGCACCCAGCCCATTTCTATTCTGCCATATCGCATGACCCCGCCACAGTTGAAAGAATTGAAGGAGCAATTGCAGGTTTTTCTTGGGAAGGGTTTCATTAGACCCAGTGTTTCTCCTTGGGGTCCTCCAGTGTTGTTTACGAAGAAAAAGGATGGTTCTATGAGGATGTGCATGATTACCGGCAATTGAACAAGGTTACAATCAAGAATAATTATTCACCGCTGAGGATTGATGATTTGTTCGATAAGCTTCAAGGTGCCAAGGTATTTTCAAAAATAGACTTGAGATCTGGCTACCATCAGTTGAGGATTAGGGCATCTGATGTCCCTAAGACAGGTTTGCGCACTTGATACGGGCATTAGGAGTTATTGGTCATGTCGTTTAGGTTGACGAAAGCCCCAACAACTTTTATGGACTTGATGAACCGAGAATTCAGGCCTTATTTGGACTCGTTCGTGATAAACTTCATTGATGATATATTGATATACTCACGCAGTCAGGAGGAGCACGAGCAGCATCTCAGAGTGGTTCTTCAGACTCTGAATGATAGTCAGCTTTATGCAAAGTTTTCGAAATGTGAGTTCTAGTTGAGTTTGGTCACATTCTTGGGTCATGTCGTGTCAGCAGAGGGTATTCAGGTTGACTCGAAGAAGATTGAGGTAGTCAAGAACTGGCCTAGACCAGCGTCAGCTACAGAGATTCAAAGTTTCTTGGGATTAGCAAGCTATTATCGTCGGTTCATGGAGGGGTTCTCATCTATTGAAGCCCCGATGACTAGGTTGAACCAGAAGGGTGCCCAGTTCAGATGGTCGAACGAGTGTGAGGCGATCTTTCAGAGGCTCAAGACAGCTCTGACTACGGCACCAGTGTTGGTTTTGCCCACAGGTTCAGGGCCTTATACAATCTATTGCGATGCTTCTCGTATTGGGCTTGGTGTAGTGTTGATGCAGGATGGAAAGGTCATTTCTTATGCTTTGAGGTAGTTGAAGATTCATGAGAAGAACTATCCAGTGCATGATTTGGAGTTGGCAGCCATTCTCCATGCATTGATGATTTGGAGGCACTATATGTATAGCGTGGTGTGTGAGGTGTTTACGGATCATAAGAGTCTTCAGTACTTGTTCAAACAAAATGAGTTGAATTTGAGGCAGAGAAGGTGGTTTGAGTTGTTGAAATATTATGATATTACCATCTTATATCACCCGGGGAAGGCCAATGTGGTGGCCGATGCTTTGAGTAGGAAGTCAGCTAGCATGGGCAGTCTTGCTTTTATTCCGGTTAGTCATAGGCTGCTTTCTTTGGATGTTCAGGCTTTGGCCTATCGATTTGTGAGGTTGGATATTTCTGAGCCTAGACGAGTGTTGGCTTGTACGGTCGCTCGTTCTTCATTGTTGGAGCGTATCCGTGATCGGCAGTTTGATGATCCCCATTTCTGTGTCCTTAGAGATACTATCCAGCGTAGATGCGCCAAGAAGGTGACCTTAGATGATGATAGTGTTTTGAGATTGCAGGGGAGAGTTTGTGTGCCCAATGGTGATGGGATTTGAGAGTTGATTTTAGAAGAGGCCCATAGTTCCCGGTACTCTATTCATCCGGGCGCCGCGAAGATGTATTAGGATTTACGGCAGCATTATTGGTGGCGCAGTGTTTGAATTGTCAATAAGTTAAGTATGATCATCCGAGGCATGGTGGTTTATTTCAGAGGATTGAGCTTCCCGAGTGGAAGTAGGAGAGGATCACTATGGACTTCGTTATTGGACTTCTGTTGACCGAGAAGAAGTTAGATGCAGTTTGGCTCATTGTTAATAGGCGCGCATTTCATTCATGTGGCAGTCTCCTATTCATCCGAGAGGTTAGCTGAGATCTATATCCGGGAGATTGCTCACCTTCATGGTGTGCCGGTATCTATCATTTAGACCGGGGCGCGCAGTTTACCTCACGTTTCTGGGGAACAGTTCAGCGAGAGTTAGGCACCCAGGTGGGGTTGAGCACAACATTTCATCCACAAACGGATGGGCAGTCCGAGAAGACTATTCAGATATTAGAGGATATGCTCCGAGCTTGTGTTTTTGACTTTGGAGGATCATGGGATCAGTTCTTGCCTTTAGCAGAGTTTGCCTTCAACAACAGCTACCGGTTGAGTATCTAGATGGCTCCTTACGAGGCTTTATATGGTAGGTGGTGTCGATCTCTGGTTGGATAGTTTGAGCCGGGAGAGGCTCGGTTGTTGGGTACAGATTTTGTTCAGGAGGCCCTGGACAAGGTCAGGATCATTCAATATAGGTTTCGTACACCTCAGTCCAGGCAAAAGAGTTATGCAGATCGTAAGGTTCGAGATCTTTCATGGTGGGTGAGCGAGTGTTACTCCGAATGTCGCCTATGAAGGGCGTGATGATATTTGGGAAGAAGGGCAAGCTTAGCCCTAGATTCATTGGTCCGTTTGAGATTCTTGATCGAGTGGGAGAGGTGGCTTATCGGCTTGCATTGCCGCCTAGCTTATCGGCCGTATATCCAGTTTTTCATGTGTCCATGCTTCAGAGGTATCACGGCGATCCAACCCATGTGTTAGATTTCAGCACTGTCCAGTTGGTCAAGGACTTATCTTATGAGGAGGATCCGGTTGCTATTCTAGACCGGCAAATTCGTCAGTTGAGATCCAAGAGGTTCCCTTCTGTTCGTGTTCAGTGGAGATGTCAGCCTCCTGAGGCATCACCTGGGAGTCCGAGTCCGATATGCGGAGCCGTTACCCTAATTAATTTCCTAACTCAGGTACTTCCTTCTTCTGTCCGTTCGAGGACGAACAGTTGTTTTAGAGGCGGAGAATGTGACGACCCAAAGGGTCATCACCTATTTTATTACCCATTTCGTACTTCTGATGCCTTGAAAACCTCATTTGCAGATGCCTAGATTTGCGTGCGCAGTCCAGGCGCGTAACCGGACAGCATAAAAAAGAAATTATGTGAAAAATTCTAAGATTTGATATTAAAGAGAATAAATTTGACTTCGGTCAATATTTTTTGGTAAACAGACCCGGACCCGTGATTTGACGGTTCAACAGGGTCCGTAGGGAAATATGGGACTTGGGCGTATGCCCGAAATCGAATTTCGAGGTCCCAAGCCGGAGGAATGAATTTTTGAGTAAAATTGTTTTTTGAAAATATTTAACGAAATTGAAAATGAAATTTGATTAAAAAGTGATGGTATCGGGCCCGTATTTTGCTTCCAACGCCTGCGGTCCCACAGGGTCCATAGGAAAATATGGGACTTGGGCGTATGCTCGGAATCGAATTTCGAGGTCCCAAGCCCGAGGAATGAAGTTTTGAGTAAAATTGTTTTTTGAAAATATTTAAGGAAATTGAAAATGAAATTTGATTAAAAAGTGATGGTATCGGGCCCGTATTTTTGTTCCGACGCCTGGTACAGGTGTTATATATGGTTTAAGTACGTTCTGTAAAGTTTGCTCAAAATTGGATTTCGTCTAACGTGTTTCAGACTTAAAATGGAAATTTGATGTTTTATGAAATTTGATAGAATTCATGGACTTCGAGGCTTAATTTGACGTGTATGATGTTGTTTTGGCAATTTAATCGCAGGGGCAAGTTCGTAGGAGGTTATGTATGTTATCTGTGAAATTTGGTATCGTTTCGAGTTGTATAGGTCAGTTCGCCACGTTGTTAGCAAAGTTAGAAAACTTAAAATTCCTAAGTTTGGTTCTTGAGGTTTGGGGGTGTGATTTCAAGTTTTAACGTTGTTTTGAGTGTTCTGAAGGCTCGAGCGAGTCCGCATTATGATTTGGGACTCGTTGGTATATTCAGATTAGGGCTCGGGTGGCCCCAGGTGCCTTTCGGGCACCTAACGGGGCTAAAAACCAGCAAACAAGGCTGCTGGTGCACCTGCTCTGGTGTGACCGCAGGTGCGGTTGCCCAGCATCGCAGGTGCGAGACCGCATGCGCGGTCCCAGGCATCACAGGTGCGATCACCAGTAGCCTGGCCAGCCACGCAGGTGCGGAACTTTTATCGCAAGTGCGAGACCGTAGGTGCGGTCTCCACTTCGCAGGTGTGATCCCAGACCCCCAACCCAATTCCGCAGGTGCAAGGTTCTTCTCGCAAGTGCGAGACCGCAGGTGCGATCCCAGACATAGTAGGTGCGATCACTGTTCAGGCAGTGAGTTTAAGTACGGGTTTTAAACCCATTTTCCTCATTTCTCATCTTCTTCCTTAGGCGATTTCCACCATTTTTAAGAGGTTTTGACCAGGTCTTGTAAGATAAGTAAATTTCACCCGTAAATTAGTTTCATGCATGCATCTTAGCTTAATTAACCACATAAACTAGTGCAAAAATTCAAGAATAATGGGTAGTAACCTAGAACTTGTGATCACCTTAGAATTTTCTGTGCATTGGCCATGAAATCAAGTAAAAAAATCGTATATTTATGATCCTTAGGCTTTGGGTGAGTGGTCCCTTCCATAATTTCAAGAATCCGAGCGAGCAGGCCCGGGGTTGAATTTTGATAAACTTGAAAGAATGCTAGGAAATGGATAGTTAGGCCATGTAATTGAATACTTATTGATATACTTGAGTTGATTATGTCTAGATAATACCATTCCGGAGTTGAATTCTAAAGGTAAGGCGGTGTTAGAGGGTTGATTGCTATACTTCGGACCCGAAGCAAATGTTTGGTCTAACCTCAGCTTGAGAGAATAGGAGTTGAGTATACTTTGCTACTTGCTAATTGTCAAATACGATGTATAGGCATGGTGACGAGTATCTATACATTGGTGTCTAGCATGACCGTGAGTCCTTATATTGTGAATATTCTTATTTTGTGGTAATTTACATGCTTAATTGACGATTCCTATATGTTGTGAAGAATATGTGAAGGGAATGTAATATTTAAACTCTGTTGGAGCATTGGCTTAAATTGTAACACGAACAATGAAGGTCTATGATATAATTGTATCCTTTGGAGCATTGGCTCAAGTAATAGAGTGAATTATGAAATGAAGTGAAAGAAAGAGAAAAAGCTACTAAAATATACCTTTGTCGGGTCATTGTTGCTTTTGATATTGTCTCCCCTGTTGGGATATTGAAGTTACTGTTATTGTTCCCTTTCCGGTATTTGAATTGCTTAATTTATGTTTCCTTGCCGGGATTTCTATTTTATTCTGCTTACTTCTTTGCCCTTGTTTGTGATTGTTGTTTGGGTGAGGAAGAGTGTTAAAGTAGGAAGGGTGATGTCGTGCACTGTTTGATATTGCTCCCTTGCCGGGGTTGTTATGTCTATTCTGTTTACTCCCTTTCCCTTGTTTGTGATTGCTGTTAGGGTGAGGAAGAGTGCTAAAGCACGAAGGGTGATGCCGTGTATTGTTTGACATTGTGAGGAAAGAGTGTAAAGCACGAATGGTGATGCCGTGCCGTACGATGTACCATTCCGTACCGATATTCCTTGATTATACTGTGAGGAAAGAGAGTAAAAGAACGAAGGGTGATGTCGTGCCATGATTTACATTGATTACATTATACATTGCATAGTGAGGACGAGAGTAAAAGCACGAAGGGTGATGTCGTGCAAGTTTCTGATTTCTTGTTATTAATGATATGCTGGCTTTGTTGTTCTTTTCCTTATTGAGATTTCTTATATAAAACTTTTCTCTCCCCACAGGATGTTCCCCTTCCTTTATTAATTGTTTCTCCCTATATTTCTTACCGTTGTATATATGTATATCTATTTATTTGAACTACACAGGTTTATTTGGTAGTCTGGTTCTAGCCTCATCACTACTTCGCCGAGGTTAGGCTAGGCACTTACCAGTACATGGGGTCGGTTTTACTGATGCTACACTTGCACTTCTTTATGTTGTGCAGATTACGCAGCCGGACCCGGAGGACATAATTAGTTGGAGTGTCTTCCAGCTTATCGTAGAGGCTTCAAGGTATACCCGTTGGCGTTAGTGGGCCTTGGCGTCTCTTCCACCCCTTTTTTCTTCACTTGTGTCTTGCTTTCCTCTAGTTTCAGAGACAACTATGTATTCTCTTTTGAGACTTGTATGTAGCACTCTTATAGACAGTTCATGAGTTTGTGACTCCAGGTTTTGGGAAAATTTACGCGTTGTTGTATTTTGATGTCCTTACTTAGCTTAAAACCATATTTATTTCCACTGTTTAATTTTTGAACTGATCTATTTTATTCTGTTAGATTGAGGTTATTATGCTAGTTTAGCTATACACATTGGCCTGTCTAGCGGGTTCAACATTAGACGCCATCACGGCCCGACGGTGGGATTTCAGTGCGTGACACAAGTCTCTACAGGATAAAGGATACAACCGTAATTATTATAAGCTCAAAGAAATAAGGCACAACAATAAAGAGTTAAAAGAAGGGGTGGTCCTTAGTTTTTTAGGCTAAAGGATCACCTCGTGCAACATAAATAATACTTTGAAATTCCCTTAGGCTAGGGTTTGCTCATCTTATCCAGCGAGCACAAACTATCATCTCCTGGTACCTGATTACTATATTAAAGTTGTTTACCTAAAGTTCTCTAATTCGATTATAAATCGTGCCCTATGCGTGCACTACATGTCCCATTCATATAGTTCAGGAGGCTTTGGACCTGCTATTTTGGTGGTTCTAGAATTTACTTATGGTGCTCAAAAGATAAAACTAGGCGCACATTCAAAACATAAAGGACTATAGGGAAAATCAATAAACAATTCAAATTAGCATCCACACATGAACAACAAATGCACATAGCCAGATTCTTATATTAGGCAGTAGTCAATTTCATAATTAAAGCGTTAAGTCATATAGACATGACTTCTATGTGATCCCATTTTTAAATGTCTTACAAGAAATGTGGATGTTTCAGATTATCGAATTGGCATATTACAGGTGTTATAAACCCTATAGACATGATTTCTAAGTTGTTTGTGCAATAGGGCAGTAAAACCATTAGAATACTCAAAATTACCAGCGTTTAATTTTATAGGCACGCTTGCTAAGCGAGCAACAGTACCCTATCGACATGTTCTCTAATAGTTGGTATTTGATCTCAATTTTATCTTATTCCTACAAGGAAGTTATCTAGTGGCAGTGTAATAAAACAACATAAGTAATCGATCAATTAAAGCCCTATAGACATGGTAACAAGATGAGCAAAAACATGTATTAGTGTGATCATATAGGCATGCTATCTAGTAAACATATTTCAATTACACAATTAAGCAAGTTTAAATGATATTTGATTCCTACAGGTATATCGTCTAAGTACCGCATAGAAGTAGACATGGAAGTAGGGAAATCATTTACTCAAACCAAAATGCTTTTGGATAGTGTACGGGTATTGGACAAGTTAAGTGAAGCATACGATTTCCTATAAGCATGGTATCTATGTGTGGCACGTCAAACAAATAACAAGTAAGGCAATTAAATGCTATGGACAGGTTTTCTACCCGTTCATACAAGAATTAGGATATCCCAACCCCCGTTTCAATAATTTCCTCATCATTCGTTGTTACAAACTATTACTGGCCCAAATAAAATAAAAAAATAATTACATACTAAATTGGGCGACTACAGGCCCAAACACAACAATTACAGGTCCAACATAAGTACTAAGTAACCCAGCAGTGCCCTTATGGTCATTCATTAGTCTTACTCTTGCATATCGAACAGGCCCAATGCCTAGGCTCGCAAGCATGTCTGACCAATACTCAGATCCAATGAAACACATGGCCCAATAAGTCAGGCCCCAAACATGAAGACAATTGTCTCGCTTATCCCTTACCAAACACCAGGAACATGATGATATAACAGAAAAATTTTCTAAGTATCACCTTAGGGGTGATGTCTAATGGATGGTATGAGATACAAGTACAAGGACCCTACAATCAGACAGCCTGAGGACGTTCAAACTAGCAAACAAGTTCAGGCTTCTTAAGATACACCTGATTAGTTATAGGAAACATGCATCCATAAAGAAAGAAACTAAAAATGAGAGTTAAGGGCATGAATTGATTCCGAGGAGATTAACAGGTGACAATGACATGCTCATGAGACTCCCTTTGGGATGGATACACAACATCCTTCCCAAGAAGATCATAGAATGCAAGACATGACATAACTTAGAATTGTAGGCTAATTCAGGGAAATAAGAAGTGTTACTAAGGAAAGAAACTTAGGGTTAACAGTATCACAAGCTCACCAAGTTCAATTGCGCACATCAAGGATTTCCTAGTCATTAACTCGAGAAAGCCTAGTATAAGCACATTTGAGTCTACAAAATAGGGTGGTAGAAAATCTAGAAACTATAATGAGGATTGGGGTTCACAAATGCTAGAATAACATGCTTGTGTGAAGAGTTCATAATTCATATAGACATGATCAAGTAGGAAGTTGTGCCAAGACACCAACATAGGAAACTCATTTGTGAATAAACATAGTAGACTGGGCAGGTTTAAGATATTCAAAGTTATACATAGTGAACAGAGGTCCAAGTAAATAGTTTAAGCAAGTTTATATGCTAGAGAATACATGACCATCGTCTAACTTCAAGGCAGGTATGATTACAAACAAAGGTAACAACAAATTGTAATCACATAGGTTCACGAAATTGGAACAAACATGGGTATTAACAGCATTACCACAACTCAGAATAAAATTGCAAGAGTCAAGTTGCTCACCAGTTGAAAATCAACAAACAAGAAAATTAGGTTCCAGCAACAACTCAACTAGCAATAATTAGCAGGACCCCCAGAATCTCAGTGCGTCACAGTTCCTAATGATCTCGAATGAACTCCGGGTAGTGCTCACACTGAGAAAAGAGCAACAATTGAATTTCGATGCACTTAGCCTTCAGCCGGCCATGGTTTCAAAATAGTAGAATGAGTGAGAGTCAACGAGTAATAGTATTAGCAATAACTGTAGTAATAGTTGTTAAATATTTCGTCCTCGAGGGGATACAGGGAAGGGACGTTTATATATTAGTAAAAAAAATAAACACACAAATAAGGAAATACAGTCGATCGAATATAAGCAAATAAATAATAACATTCAAAATTAATTTAAAATATGATTAAGAGAAGAAACCAAGAAAACTCTAGTTTAACAAGGGTTAGAAATTGGCTGTGGATCATGGTGAATCAGAACATCGTAGCTTTTCCATGGACGTATGCACACAAAATATTGTCCTAATCTTGAAGGGGAAGTCGATTTCCTTTGCTTCAGAGACTGATACTTGCCAAAAAATTAGGAAAGTACAAAGTAAAACCATAGTATTGTAAGAAACAATGGGATAATGCGTAAAAGTTAAGTAAACACAATAGGAATCCATGATTTGATCGAATTCGGAGAATATTTGAGGAGGCGGCTAGGGTTTGGGAAGAAGGGAGAATGAGAGTGTTTGGGGCGGCTGTCTTAGAGAAATGGGTGTTAGGGTTTGGGGTTGGGTAGTTTAAAGTGGGAGGATGAGGATTCTAGTGATGAAAATTTTATTGAATTTCGAGACGTGGGCCCGAGGCTCAGGTTTGGCCAAATTTTGAGAATTGTGTCTAAATTGATAGTTTTTGATTGGGTTTTGTTCCTTTAGCATATATTGATGATGTTAATCTAGTTTTGGTTAGATTTGGAGAAATTGGGAGCCGATTTGAGGGGCAAGAGCATCACGGATTAGTGTTGTGGCCCGGTAGAGGTAAGTAATGGCTATAAATCTTGTCCGTAGGGTATAAAGCCCCGAACTTCGTATTTGTTTGAATGAGGTTATGGGATGTGTTGGCATGTTTGGTTGAGGTCCCGAGGGCCTCAGGTGTTTTTCATGTGAGTTTTGAGCGAGTCCGGGCATTGCCGGAACTGAGGCATGGTTCTGGGCTTAAATTTTCTGCTGAGGGTGAAGGAATTCCGCTGGGGGCGGAATTGGGGCGCTGAGGGCGAAATTTTGGATGCTACAGCGCTCCAAGGAAGAATATGCAGGTTCGCTGGTCTGACCTTCGTGTCTAGTTTCCATAAAGCTAAAAAAATCATAATTTGGACATATCTAGAGAATGTTATGTCCAAAATACTGAAGCCTGTCACTACAGCCTCCAGAAGCGTGAGAACGCTAATTTTTTGCGTCCGTGGAGTTTGGTTCTGCTGCAGCGCCCGGAATTTCGTTGTCAGCGCTATGGAGATCAGAAAATTCACTATATAAACGTGATTAGGAATTATTTCACAATTTGGACCTAGGGAGCACGGTTTGAGGCGATGTTTCGAGAATTTTAAAAGAAACTCATCGGGGTGAGTGATTCTAACTCGGATTTGGTTAATATACATGAATATATCAATGATTTCATCATTTGATTAGTACTTTGAGGTAGAAATTTGGGGGAAAATTGTAGAAACTTCATAAAATGAATTTTTGGGACTTGAACATCGAATTGGAGTCGCATTTGAATGAAACTAGTATGGTTGGACTCGTGAGTGAATGAGTTTCCTAATTTTGTGAATTTTGCCAGATTTCGAGACGTGGGCCCAGCGTCCGGGTTTGACCAATTTCGGAATTTGTGGTCTAATTTGATAATTTTCATATGGGATTCATTCCTTTAGCGTATATTGGTGATAATATACTGATTTTGTCACGCCCCAAAATCGTGGGACGAGACCGGCGCCTAACCGAATGAACCCGGTCAAGCAAACCTGATTTGCCTTTCCTATGCCACGCGTTACCCCGTGATTTGAATATACATTATTCATGTGAAATACCCATTTATAACTTAATTATAAACTTACGACTTGAATTTATTTCTAATTTTTATCCTTACCAACATATGAAACCAAATACTTGCAATATACATACAACATTTACAAACGTGGATCACGATTCCGAACAGTACCATTACTTACCCAAAATACATATGTACACTACCCACATTGTGTCTACGGACCCTCTACGAATACTAGAATCATAACATTACCTGCCGACAACAAGGCCCCGACTATACCTTACAATACACAATAAACGCAGAAGAGGGTGGCATAAACCACACATGGCCCCGAGAGGAAGTGGGGCTCACCAATGTAGCTGACGGAATGGATAGGAGGCATTACGGTCAGTGGGCTGAATTACCTACTATGGAACCACCTACAATCATCATAAAAATGTAGCGCCCCCGACAAAAGAGACGTCAGTACATTTGAATTGTACTGGTATGTATGAATAAACTTTGCTCTAAGTAAGATCAGCAATGCACAAATAAGAGACAGTAATATAATCAGCAAGCATTGCATAGAAACAGAAACAATCAAAATCACAAGTTCCACAGATTCCCCTTTTTCCTTTCCAACAACCCCATATTTACAGAGAATTTCATCATAAGGACACAATCCCAGTACAACCAATCACCCATACGATATCAAGTCACAACAGATCATTGCCCAAAACACAAGTCAAAACAAGACATTTCCACAATCAGTGTGGTATGACTGAATTAACCACAATTCATGTTTATCATATCATTTCACAGCTCTTAGCACTTAATCATATTCACATACTTGAGTTGGATACTAATCTTTCATTCAAGAGAGTAGGGCATCATGCCTCAACATATTTAGAACACCCAATTTGCACATACTCAGACAATTAACATGGAACAAATCAAACAATACACAACCAGGAGACAGTAGTAGAACCAATCAATCAATGCACGTGGAAAGAAACAACCAAAATCAACAAGTTTCACAATCTCTCCTTTTCCCCTTTCAGGATCACCATATTCAAGAGTTTCATCGATTTTCATTTCAATAGTAAAAATTATCACATTCCATCCTTATTACCTCGGCCACCCTTATTGTCACGCCCAAAAATCCCACCGTCGGGCCGTGATGGCGTCTAACATTGAACCCGCTAGACAAGCCAACGTGTGTAGCTAAACTAGCATCATAACCTCATTCTAACAGAATAAACTAAATCAGTTCACAAATTAAACAACAAAATGAATACGGTTTTAAGCTAAGTAAAGACCATCACAATACATCGACGTAAAATTTCCCAAAACTTGGTGCTTTCTAAGAGTGATAAATACAAGTCTGAAAGGAAATAAATGTCTGCCTCTGAAACTAAAGGAAAAAAAACAAGACAGAATCGAAGACAAAGGGATGGAAGAGACGCCAAGGCCCACGAATGCCAGCAGGTATACCTTGAAGCCTCTATAATGAGCTGGAAGACACTCCCACTAATGATGTCCTCCGGGTCCGACTGCGTAATATGCACAACATAAAGAAGTGCAGGTGTAGCATTAGTACAACCGACCCCATGTACTGAGTAAGTGCCTAGCCTAGCCTCGGCGAAGTAGTGACGAGGCTAGAACCAGACTGCCAAATAAACCTGTGCAGTTCAATTAAACATATATACATATATACAACATATAAGACATATAGGGAGAAAATAATTAATAAAGGAATGGGAACATGTTGTGGGGAGATAACAATTTCATATAAGAAATATCAATAAGGAAAGGAACAACAAGCCAGCATATCAACAAGGACAAGAAATCACAAACTTGCACGACATCACCCTTCGTGCTTTTACTCTCGTCCTCACTATGCGATGTATAATGTAATCAATGTAAATCATGGCACGATATCACCCTTCGTGCTTTTACTCTCGTCCTCACTATGCAGTTTATAATGTAATCAATGTAAATCATGGCATGACATCAGTTCATGCTTTTACTCTTGTCCTCACTATGCAATGTATAATGTAATCAATGTAAATCATGGTACGAAATCACCCGTCGTGCTTTCACTCTCTTTCCTCACAATATAATCAATGAATATGGTACGGAATGGTACATCCTACGACACGGCATCACCCTTCGTTCTTTACACTCTTTCCTCACAATAACAAACAATGCATGACATCACCCTTCGTGCTTTAGCACTCTTCCTCACCCAAACAACAATCACAAACAAGGGCAAGGGAGTAAACAGAATAAAAATAGAAATCTCGGCAAGGGAACAATAACAGAAATCTCAACATCCCAGCAAGGGAGACAATATCAAAGAATGCACGGCATGACCCTTCGTGCTTTACTCTCTTTCTCACCAAGACAATTGCACGACATCACCCTTCGTGCTTTAACACTCTTCCTCACCCAAAAAGAAATCACAAACAAGGCAAGGAAGTAAACAGAATAGATATAGGAATCCCAGCAAGGGAACAATAATTAAACAATTAAATCCCGGCAAGGGTAATCATCAATTACACTATCAAATCCCGGCAAGGGAACATCAACTCCACAATTAAATCCCGGCAAGGGTATATCTTAATAACTCTTTATCTTTCTTTAACTTTCATTTCCATGATTTATTCTATCACTTGAGTAGATGCTCCAAATGATGTAATATATCATATTTCTTCATTATTCATTTCACAATTTGAGCCAATGCTCCAAAGACGTAATATCTCATATTTCTTCATTATTCATTACACAATTTGAGCCAATGCTCCAACAGAGTTTACATAATACAATTCCCTTCACATATTCTTCACAACATATAGAAATCATCAACTAAGCATGGAAATTACCACAAAATCAGTATATTCACAATATAAGGAGTCACGGTCATGCTAGACACCAATGTATAGATACTTGTCACCATGACTATACATCGTATTTTACAATTAGCAAGTAGCAAATTAAACTCAACTCTTATTCCCTCAAGCTACGGTTAGACCGAACACTTACCTCGGGTCCTAAGTATGGCAATCAACCCTCTAACACCGCCTTTCCTTTAGAATTCGACTCCGGAATGGTATTATCTAGGCATAATCAACTCAAGTATATAAATAAGGATTCAAAGATTCGATTACATGGCCTAGTTATCCATTTCCTAGCATTCTTTCAAATTTATCAAAATTCGACCCCGGGCTCGCTCGCGCAGATTATTGGAATTCTCGAAGGGAACACTCACCCAAAGCCTAAGGTTAATAAATATACGATTTTTTTACTTGATTTCATGGCCAATTCACAGAAAATTCTAAGGTGATCACAAGTTCTAGGTTATTACCCATTTTCTTGAATTTTTGCACTAATTTGTGTAGTTAATAGGCTAAGATACATGCATGAAACAAATTTGTGGGTGTAATTTACTTACCCCACAAGACCTGGTCGAAAGCTCTTAAAAATGGTGGAATTCGCCTAAGGAAGAAGGTGAGAAATGATAAAAATGGGTTTAAAACCCGTACTTAAACTCACTGCCTGAACAGTGATCGCACCTGCTATGGATGGGACCGCACTTGCGGTCTCGCGCTTGCGATGCTGGGCAACCACACTTGCGGTCACACCAGAGAAGGTGCACCAGCAGTTGAGTTTGCTGGTTTTTAGCCCCGTAAGGTGCCCGGAAGGCACCTGGGCCCACCCGAGCCCTAATCCAAATATACCAACGAGTCCCAAATCATAATACTGACTCGATCCTTCGGAACACTCAAAAAATGCTAGAACTCGAAATCATACCCCCAAACCTCAAGAACCAATGTTAGGAATTTTAAGTTTTCTAACTTTGCTAACAACGTGCCGAACTGGCCTGAACATCTTGGAACGATACCAAATTTCACAGATTACTCATAAAACCTCCTACGAACTTGCCCGTGTGATCAAATCGCCAAAACAACATCATACACATAGAATTAAACCTCAATATCCATGAATTCTATAAAATTTCATACAAACATCAATTTTCCCATTTTAAGTCCGAAACACGTCAAACGAAATCCGATTTCAACAAAACTTTACAGAAAGTGATTAAACCATATATAAGACCTGTTTCGGGTGACAGAACAAAAATACGGTCCCGATACCATTACTTTCTAATCATATTTCATTTTCAACTTCCTTAAATATTTTTAGAAAACAATTTTACTCAAAAATTCATTTCTCGGGCTTGGGACCTCGAAATTCGATTCCGGGCATACGCCCAAGTCCCATATTTTTATACGGACCCTGCGGAACCGTCAAATTACGGGTCCTGGTCCGTTTACCCAAAACATTGACCGAAGCAAAATTTATTCATTTTAATATCAAATCTTAGCATTTTTTCCCAGAATTTCATATTTAAGCTGTCCGGCTACGTGACCGGACTGCGCATGCAAATTGAGGCAAATACAAATAAGGTTTTCAAGGCCTCAGAATTACGATATGGGTAATAACATACGTGATGAACCCTTTGGGTCGTCACACTTATTACCTCAGCCACCCATATCACCACAACCCATCACCTTATTACTTCGTGTTGCGGCACGCAACCCGATCCCGCCTGACAATTTAAATTCACAACAACAATCACAAACAATTACATCACAAGAAATATCATTTCAAGGAACACAAGCTCATATCAATAATTTATTTACTTGGGCCCAAGGCACCATAATTCTCACCAAAAAGTAATTCATGTACACGGTGTTTCCATAATCGTTCATCTCATTTACATCATTTGACAATACCCTTTTTCATTACATTCCACGCATGGCTTTTAACCATTATATAAATTCCCACACTTGGGCACATCGACAATCTTTCATTCATTAACACATACTTTCATATCGATACCCTCGAGTACTTACGAGCTTTGCACATAATAAGACAGGCACATCAAAACGCTTTTCACAACCTCATATAGCACGGTAGTATGACAATTCAACTAGGACAATCAGAGAATAGAATCTTAAACCTCAACACATTTGAACAGTCAATTAACATATTCTCAAACAAGGTACACATGCCGTATGCTCGGACCCAAGAAGAGGATTCTACAAAGGTTAAAGTTAGCCATACATACCTCAAAGAGCTTTTCCTTAGGCCTATACAATACACCAACACCTCTAGCAATAACAATCTATAAGGAGATAACAAAAATCGATTCACAATTAGAAGGATTACCCATGGTGAGGCTCTCTTAGGAATTTTATCAAACACCTAACATGTGAAGTAGATTACAAGGTTTAAAAATGGCAATTTCTTCTTGCCTCACCAAAATTTTAACATGAAATACCCAAATTGGTTCTTTAATATCACATACCACAACTTAGTCCCACATGCATGGCCTATTTCTAACCCTCACAACATATTTGAACTCCTAACCTCTTGCATGAAATTTTTGGGAGTAGGACTTACCCGGATGAAGGACTATGTAAGGTTATCTTCCTTGATTCTTGAAGGCTTGAGCAAGATTTGGGTGATTATGAAGTTAGACCCTTTCTTTATCTCTCTATATGCTCTCATCTCTCTCTAAAATCAGTAAAAAATGACCCCAAATGAAGCCCCTAAACCTATTTATGTAAATGGGGTCGGTTATAAAAATAGGAAAAATAAACCTCCGTAACAGGGTCTGCGATCGAAGGATGGACCGCAGAACAAACATGCGGGCCGCAGAGTGCATCACAAAATAGGTGTCCAAAACTGGGCAACAGTGGCCCAGTCTGCGACCTGATCTGTGATCGCACAGTCAACATGCGGCATGAAATGCGATCGAAGATTTGACACAAGATCGCATTTTTCTAGACTTTGGTAATTGATCATAACTTTGCGTAGGAATGTACAAATGACAAACGGTTTGAATAGTTGCAAACTAGACTCAAAGAGATTTCATTTGATAGGTTATTCATCACATAATACCTTATAAATAATTATATATGCTCGTTCAAAGTGTGGACTAGTGCAAGTACCTTTGGAATTTTAGCCTATTATGAAATTTTCCCACTTGGCTTGGACTTAGACTTCTCCTTGGACCCTACCTTACTTTTTATATGACTCATAAACTTATTCACCACATCCCATTCATTTACATCATATTTGAAGCACATAAAATATTATAATTAGTCTACTTTGCACCCCGAATCCTATATTGCTTAGCAAAATTTTTTGGGGTCTTACATTCTCCCCCGTTTAGGATCATTCGTCCTCGTATGAGAATTGGAGCCTGACCCAAAAACCTAAAATAACATATCTCTTTTCTATCCTACCTCAAGTCCCTAAATTTTGACAAACTCCCAAATTTTTCAGAAATTTCAGTAGCATTGCCTTTGTAACTAGGCCTATCCATCTGTCAGAGAATCACCCAAAACCATACTAAAAGCTCATCAATAACTTGACAAAGCATCACAATGTATATACCAATAACACTAAGTTACCTAGTCACATGAACAAGCAAGGCAGGTAGATGATCGTTTAGGAGAAAATCTCACAAGGAGTGCGAGCAACACCTTTTTATCATAACAAAAGGAACATACTCCGACCCTCGATGCCATAAGGCATTAAATTAGATTCACAAGGAGAGTTACCAGATGAAAATAGATAGTAAGGCAGCACAACAAACTTAAATGGAGTTGAAGACATTTAGATGTCTGTAGTAAAGGAAAACTTGCCCACTCTCAGGGCGCTTGTAGAGTACATAAAAGTGAGGTGAATTAAATCAGATCATATAGTTGGATAACTAGTTGAGAATTTGAGATTATATCGCATTGAAGATTACGGGTAAACAACACATGATGCAAGACAAATGAAAAGAAAGTGAGAGAGCTTTTAGAAGTGACCTTTACATTGTAACCACTTGGAAATGTGATAATATAAGGGATTACGAGGACCTTTACGTTTTTGAAAGAAGATCTCCGCATATAGTCACATTATGCATAGCTCCAGAATTTTAAAATCCAATTATGTTTAGCAACTCTACTTCACAATGAAGCACTGGAACACACTTCTACACAACTAGTTATTACCAACAAAATAGGGATACGCTATAAGACTTGGCCGAGAGAAAGGCTTGACATATGAATGTGTTACTAGGGGTATTGTTACATCTGTCCTATTTTCTGGATTCAGCGGAATTGGTACAGAATTTGGGTGGATTACTATTAATAAAAGAAATTTTATTTCTAGCTACCAGGGACATAATTATGCTCTTTCTTCAGTCCTCGAAATTGGAACCGAGAAATAGGTCATCAACTAGGGGAAAGCCGGGTATGTCAGATGAACTATCAAAAAGGGAACTTGAGGTTTTAGGATTAAACTCAATAGCTTCACGGCTAGGGGGCCACTACAAACATCAAAATCAATTGGATTCATAGAAACATGGAACAATTAACATATAACGACACTTAAACAAGTATCATGCAATCCAAAGGAGGAGCAAAAATGCTCGTCTTCCTTATAACCAAAAGAAGAACAACCTTCAAGAATAAGATGAGCAACCAGAATAAGTAGCACGATCCAGCTACATGGAGGATCGACGGACCCTAGCTTCGATGGAGATTTAATAATGTTTAAAAGTAATTGAGCAGACCAATTTCCGAAAATAACCTGTCGGAGAAGAGGGAGATTCTTGCCAAAAAATTTAGCCGATTCCGACCACTAGGCCAAAATGGAAGCCTCAACAAAGATAGAGCGAGGGCACTACCACACTAGAGGTGATGATGAAACAAAGCAATATCTTCACCCATATCAATATTCAGATCGAAGCAGAAACCCGAAGAGAAGGGTCAAGAAAAGATATCTTCTTATTTTGTGCGAAAATACGATAATGGTTCATCCCTTCATTTGATGAGAAATTCTTCGGGTATAGTCCCTTGTTAGAGTTTAGAAATGTGTGTTAGATATGGTAACTCTATATCTACAACTCAATTCAAGGACATGATTAGAGAGCTCGGTGTCATAAGATATTGCATATAAGAAAATTTGCGGTATAGTGAATTTCAAGAAATATACGATCTCGTTCAAAGAGTAGGTGCATGCAATGGTTTGTGACTCAAAATTTATTAATACCATGCCTATGAAAGTTCTTCAATATAGATGTACATATACAACAAGAGTACGTTGGTACCATACACGTATACTATAGGGTTTGGTGGTGCAGGGACATCAATAGGGACAAGGGCACTCCCCTCTTAGCGATAGGTTTTACCAATCCCTCCACGACCCAATACATTCTACTAACAAGCCCTTGGGCATCCCTTCAGACTCAATGGTGGGATCATTCCCTCCTTATGGCTTCAAACACGCGGATTATGGTATCATGATTACTCATTTTGAGAGTAAGGCTTGGAGAGAAAACGAACTCCCTAACTTGAGCTCTATCGCACGATTGGAGTATCAAAGAAGGGTGAAATTCCTAAATGTCCATGTAGCCTCCTAATTATAGATGTGGTCGACAACACACCGATAAGAAGGGCTCTACTAGACATGGCTCCGAGACATCCTAGGACATTTTTAAAACCATAGGCTCTGATACCAAGTTTGTCACGGCCCAAAATCGAGGGACGAGACTGACTCCTAACTGAATGAACCCGGTCAAGCGAACCTGATTTGCCTTTCCTATCCCACGCGTTACCCCGTTATTTCAATATACATTATTCATGTGAAATATCCATTTATAACTTAAGCATAAACTTACGACTTGAATTCATTTCTACTTTTTATCATTACCAACATATGAAACCAAATACTTGCAAAATACATACAACATTTACCAACGTGGATCACGATTCTGAACCGTACCATTACTTACCCAAAATACATATGTACACTACCCACATTGTGTCTACGGAGCCTCTATGAATACTAGAAACATAACATTACCTACTGGCAACAAGGCCCCGGCTATACCTTACAATACACAATAAACTCAAAAGAAGGTGGCATGAATCACACATGGCCCCGAGAGGAAGTGGGGCTCACCAATGCAGCTGACGTAATGGAAAGGAGGCACTACGGTCAGTGGGTTGAATTACCTACTATGGAACCACCTACAATCATCATAAGAATGTAGCGCCCTCGACAAAAGGGACGTCAGTACATTTGAATTGTGCTGGTATGTATGAACAAACTTTACTCTAAGTAAGATCAACAATGCACAGATAAGAGACAATAATAGGCAGCAAGCATTGCACAGAAACGAAAACAATCAAAATCACAAGTTCCACAGATTCCCCTTTTTCCTTTCCAACAACACCATATTTACATAGAATTTCATCATAAGGACACAATCTCAGTACAACCAATCACCCATCAAGTCACAACAAATCGTTGCCCAAAACACGAGTCAAAATAAGACATTTCCACAATCAGTGTGGTATGACTAAATTAACCACAATTCATGTTTATCATATCATTTCACAGCTCTTAGCACTTAATCGTATTCACATACTTGAGTTCGCTACCAATCTTTTATACCGGCATATTAGGGTACTTAACCAACCTTACACATGGAAAAACATTCACAAGTAAATCACCTTTCCACAATTTCGAGTAGCAAATACAAGAATTTCAGGTAGACAACGAGAGAGTAGGGCATCATGCCTCAACATATTTAGAACACCCAATTTGCACATACTCAGACAATTAACACGGAATAAATCAAATAATACACAACCAAGAGACAGTAGTAGAACCAATCAATAAATGCACATGAAAATAAACAACCAAAATCAACAAGTTTCACAATCTCTCCTTTTCCCCTTTCAACATCACCATATTCAAGAGGTTCATCGATTTTCATTTCAATAGTGATAATGATCACATTCCATCCTTATTACCTCGGGCACCCTTATTACCTCAGGCACCCTTATTACCTCGGGCACCCTTATCACTACAACCCATCACCTTATTATTTCGTGTTGTGGCGCGCAACCCTACCCTGCCTGGCAATTTAAAGGCACAACAACAATCACAAACAATTACATCACAAGAAACATCATTTCAAGGAACACAAGTTCATATCAACAATTTATATACTTGGGCCCAAGGCACCATAATTATCACCAAGCAGTAATTCATGTCAACTATCGTTAAGCTCATTTACATCATTTCACAATACCCTTTTTCATTACTTTCCATTCATGGGTTTTAGAAATTATATACATTCCCACACTTGGGCACATCGACAATATTTCATTCATTAACACATACTTTCATATTGATACCCTCGAGTATTTACGAGCTTTGCACATAATAAGACAGGCACATCAAAACGCTTTTCACAACCTCATATAGCACGGTAGTATGACAATTCAACTAGGATAATCAGAGAATAGAATCTTACGCCTCAACACATTTGAACAACCAATTCACATATTCTCAAACGAGGTACACATGCCGTATGCTCGGACCCAACAAGAGGATTCTACAAAGGTTAAGGTTAGCCATACATACCTCAAAGAGGTTTTTCTTAGGTTTATACAATACACCAACACCTCTAGCAATAACAATATATAAGGAGATAATGGAAATCGATTAATAATTAGAAGGATTACCCATGGTGAGACTCATTTAGGAATTTCATCATACACCTAACATGTGAAGTAGATTACAAGGTTTAAAAGTGGCAATTTCTTCTTGCCTCACCAAAATTTTAACATGAAATACCCAAATTGGTTCTTTAATATCACATACCACAACTTAGTCCCACATGCATGGCGTATTTCTAACCCTCACAACATATTTGAACTCCTAACCTCTTGCATGAAATTTTTGGGAGTAGGACTTACCCGGATGAAGGACTATCTAAGGTTATCTTCCTTGATTCTTGAAGGCTTGATCAAGATTTGGGTGATTATGAAGTTAGACCCCTTCTTTATCTCTCTATATTCTCTCATCTCTCTCTAAAATCAGTAGAAAATGACCCCAAATGAATCCCCTAAACCTATTTATGAAAATGGGGTCTTGTTATAAAAATAGGAAAAATAAACCTCCGTAACAGGGTCTGCGATCGCAGGATGGACCGCAGAACAAACATGCGGGCCGCAGAATGCATCGCGAAATAGGTGCCCAAAACTGGGAAACACTGGCCTAGTCTGCGACCTGATCTGCGATCGCAGAGTCAACATGCGGCATGAAATGCGATCGCAGATTTGACACAGGATCGCATTTTTCTAGCCTTTGGTAATTTGATCATAACTTTGCGTAGGAATGTTCAAATGACGAACGGCTTGAAGATTTGGAAACCAGACTCAAATAGATTTCATTTGATGTGTGATTTATCACATAATACATTATATATAATTAGATATTCTCGTTCAAAGTGTGGACTAGTGCAACTACCTTTTGAATTTTAGCCTATTATGAAACTTTCCTACTTGGCTTGGACTTCGGCCTCTCCTTGGACCCTACCTTACTTATTATATGACTCATAAATTTATTCACCACATTCCATTCACTTACATCATATTTAAAGCACATAAAATATTATAATTAGTCTACCTGGCACCCCGAATCCTATATTGGTTAGCAAAATCTTCCGGGGTCTTATAGATTTTTGATAGATTCAGAGCATTTGGAGGCTGAATCGAGGGGCAAGAGCATCGCATGCTAGATTTTGTCCGGTTTGAGGTAAGTAATGACTATAAATCTTGTCCTGAGGGTATGAAACCCCAGACTTCGTACTTTATCACTATTTTTAGAGTGGCACACATGTCGGATGACGAGTGTGTGGCGTGCACTGAATTTTGGATTTGGACTTGGTCCATTCCGAGGAAACTATTGAGTTGCGTATTTTACTCTAAATCATATGTTAAGTTGTCTTCTAAAACTATTGCTATATTTGGGCTGTAAGCCATGTTTGGGGCCTTCCGCTGACTTGTTTAGACCCCTTGGGGGCTTTTTACTGTTATTTCCTCACTGTTTTGACTTAACTGATTTCAAAACTCAGCCTTATTTATAATATTTTGAGATATAAAATGATGTTTTTGGGTCGAGTACCCCGTTTTACTGATACGCCCGAGGGGCTTTTGAGAGTTGCTGACTGAGTGAGGTCGAGTGCCTGATTATGAGGATACGATATGCCACAAGGTGGCTTGATATTTGCGCTTTGGCTGAAGGAGCCCCTCCGGAGCCTGTACACACCCCTAGTGAGCGCAGGTACCTACTGAGTGCAAGTGCCGAGTGTCGAGTGATGAGTGATTGGAAGGCATGAGTGATTGTAAGGTTGCCCGAGGGGCTGATTATGAGTGACTCTGAGGTATGCCCAAGGGGAAGTTTCTGATACATGTTTTTGCCCGAGGGGCCACTAATGATTTTACCACTTTCACTCTGAACTTATGAAATATGTTTTTCCCGAGGGGATTTTTATGATTTTTTATCATTTTTACACTAAACTTCTTGAAAGTTATGTTGAAACTATTGGCAAGTATATTTCCAAATGATTTTTACTAAAATCGGCTTTTAAGCGTGATGATTTAACGTATACATTGTTGGAAAGAAAGGTTGTGCTTATTGTGAAATAATGATTTGATTTTATGTGTTTCTTACTGCTCTGACCTGATATATTTTCAATACTACTGAGTTGGCGTACTCACATTACTTCCTGCACCTTGTGTGCATATCCAGGTGTTAGGGCAGAGTGAGCTGTGTATCTGCTTCAGATCTCGTTTCAGAGATTTTGGGAGGTAGCTGCACGCGTCCGCAGTCCTGCTCTCTCCTGCTTATTATTATAGAGTTTATTTTCTTTGAATTGTGTATTTTCGGTAGATGCTCATGACCTGTGACTCCAGGATCTCGGGGGTTGTATTTAATATTCGGTGTAACTTTATCTCTTTTAAAAATGTTGAAAAGAAACCTTTACGGGTTATCAGTTTAGTAATGATGTAAATGAAATATTATTACGATTTGAGTGTGGTTTTGGCTGACCTAGTTCCACGATAGGCGCCATTACAATTGGTTTAGATTTGGGTTCGTGACAGTTACACCATGGTAAATCTTTCTAATTATTAATCGATTTGCACTATCTCCCTATAGATTACTATTGCTAGAGGTGTTGGTGCATTATAGTAACTTAAGGAAAGCTCAACCAGGTATGTTGGATAAACTTTCTCTCTCGGAATTGACTTCCATAATGTTTCCGTAAGTTTAATTATGGCTGGCTCAAAATTCCTAATTTCTAGTTTCTGGGTTATCCCCTATAAACTCTTAAACTTGATTATTCCGAACGAGTCTTATATTGAATGATAGATGTTTAGAGTATGAGTTGATTATTAAAATGGTATGGTCTTGAGTTGTATTTTAAATTAAAACTGGTATACTAATTAGGTAAGGAAAACTCGATATGCTTAATACTCCTAATTGCTCATATATGTACCAAATGTCTTGACTGAGTGTGTCTAGTTGTTGATAAACTATAAAGATGTTTGAAAATAAATTAAATGAACTAGGAAAATAGAGTGTGGATAACGTTTATCATTGTGCCTAGTGATGCCTATGAAATGAAAAAACATATGAAACAAATTACGAAATGAGCCTTGACTCAACTATTTTAAAATGACTTCTAAAAGTAGAATTTCCTAAAAGCTCTATTGAGGTATGTATGGCTAAACTCCATTCTTCTTAGAATCGAACCCCCGGTGTTCAAGTATTTGGTGTAGTTCCTACCTTGATCATGCTAGAATTAGTTCCCTTAATATGTCGTGTTGAAAGATTCATGTTCAATAATTGTTCTTAATGCTTATCACATCGTCATGCTATTAGAGAATGTTTTTGAAACGAGGAATCTGTGTTGCGAAAGGTTAAGGATTCATGTCAAGAATCGGATGATGGTTGCTATGCCAAATTATATTGAAAGCCTACGTGTGCTTAAGATTTTCCGAGCCTTCTTTCTTATGTGTGCAAATGCCTTACATGATAGATTTTATTGATGTGATAATAATGTGGAATATGAAAAAGGGGAAAACTTGAAAATATAAAGTACGACAAAGAGCTAAGAACGATTTAATAAATAAAGCCCCTCGTTCTAATGTATCAAAAGATGGGAAGTAAATGTGAAATGAGATAATTGATTTAATTGATGATGTCTCAATGGAGATGGCTTAGCTGATCGGGAAGTGATCGGACACCATGCTGCACACATTGTGGTAATTATGCTGAAAATGATGATTGGAATTGTGGACAAGGTTGATGTATAAAACGAGACGACCTATGGAATTGTGAACGATTTACATACTAGTACTATTCGACAGTACTAACGCCCCTTTTTCCAGGAGCGCTACATCTTTATATGGATGTAGGTGGTTCCATAGCAGACAGTGTCGGTCGCAACTAGTGGCGCATCTACCTTTTAGCTGACTTTGTGGGACCACTTCATTTCGGGGTCCAGCATCATTTGTTTATCATGTACTTTGTATTTTGAGGTATAGCCGGAGTCTTGTTGCCGACATCTCCATATTACTCTTCAGTTGTATTTAGAGGCTCCGTAGACAGGTTGTGGGTGGTGTTTGATATTGGGAATTGAATTAGAAATATTGGTATTTGGCAAACATGTTTTTCATCATATCTATAAAATTGTAATATTTTGGATATTATGGTTGAAACTACTAATGGAAACAAAATGGAAGTTGTTAATGAAATATTTATAGAGTATGATTAATGGAGTACATCTCCTATTTATTCAAAGATGAATTTGGGTTGAATGAAATCTAACAGACTTGCTCAGTCGGGTTTACTCAGTTGACCGCCGATCGTGCTCCTCTATTTTTGAGGCGTGACAAACTCGAAGTAAATGGGTGAGTCCTAGGGTTAGCTAATCCATTTCGAAACACTAAAGAACAGGAATAATTAAAGAAACAATAAATCACTTTAATATAACAAAAAATCATTTAATACATAAGCACAACAAGATATTTAATCCACATTTTAAATATGAATTCTTCCATAAAAAAGATTCAAGTGTTGAAAAAAGGCTACACACTTAGATATTTATTAGAAATTAAGGAAATGAAGAAATCAACATAAATGGGTAAGAAATTCTCAACCAAAAGCTTCAAATATTCAAGACCCAAGTGTGTATGCAATAAATCTAGCTCAAAAACTTGTGTTTTCTAGTCAAAGGGACTGAAAATTAAGTCAAAGATATCCCAAAGATGAGCTAGGTCGTGTATTAATGGGTTTGAGATGAAGAAAATGCGAAATGACAGAAGTGTCTGGAACTGAAGCACAACATTCGCAATTGCAAATATTAGTTCGCAATTGTGAACCCTGGCTTCATTGTTGAACATCGCATTTGCGATATCTGTGTTTGCAATTGATAACTAGGCTTTGTGCACTTGGTTCGGCATTTACGATGAAGGCATCACATTTGCGAAGGTTGACTATCTGGTTTGACTTCGCATTTGTGACCCTCATTTCGCATTTGAGAACATTGACTGGAATGGTTGACATTGCATTTGCCAAGTTGATGTCGTAATTGTGACACCTGAGGCCATTTTCAAGATTTTCTTCCTTTCAACTTCTTTTTGACTCGTTTTCACTTGGACTCTTCATGATCACTTCTAAATCATATAGAACCTATAAAATATAAGTAAACAACATTAAACACATGATTTTATCAATCAAACACAGCACAACTCTAAGCTTAAAGACGAGATAAGTTAGTGAAATACCAACTTATCAAACCGCCAAGCTTAAACTATTTCTTGTCCTCAAGCAATGAAAGCAAAAAAATCTCCTTCAAAGTGTTTAACTCAACAGTGCATCAATATCATACCAAGTCAAAAAGTCTACTTTAAGCACAAACACATGACTTTAATTTGTACCAAAACTAATCCAAGGCATATGAATCACCGACAACTTCATAAGAATATCACTTCATTACAAGTTCTCAAACACCAAGTTAGTAAAAGTAGCAATCAAGTCATGCCACTAAAGCTTCAATTTTTTCCTCTTTATCACAAATAACTTTCCGTTGTTCGTTCCTCCCAATTGGAGATTGGATTAGGTTCACAACTCAAAATTTCATGTACCCTCACACTGAAGAGAGAATACCAACTTATATATTGCAATTTAAACACAAATGGGATATAAAATTGAAAGAATTAACTTTTTCTCTCACAATGAAATTTAAATGCACAAAAGTACTGCCTTAGGCTCGCCCTTCATGTATTTCTCCATTAATGTAGACACACTTGGTTCAAAATCAAGTAGGACTTAAATGATTGTAATGCTGGTTTTTGGTTAAGGTAGGGCACAGTTTGGATAAGAATGACTCAAAACCTCCCTAAGCACTACAATCTGAAATAATTAAAGCACACTTTCTTCAAAAACTTTTTCCATCCTTTCTTCACTTTTCATTCCACACCTAATCTTCCCTTTATTCACAACACTTTATTTTTCATTCCTTTTTTCTTATTTCTTACTCATCAGTTTTTTCCTAAAATCAAGAAAGGTTCCACTATATATTTCTTTTAATTACCGTTTACCTTTTAAGTAACTTCTACGTCACAACTTCTTTAACCTTCACCCTCAAACTTAGGCTTTTAGCCTATATTTACACTCTCAAGGTACTTAGGAAGGTAGGATGCCAAAAGATAGATCAATCAATAACGACAGACTAAAGATTGTAACAAAGTTTCAAAAGAAAAAGTTTAAAGCCTCAAAAAGGTTGACTAGAGAAAATATGCAAGGGTAGGAAATTTAAGGCACAATAACGGTCCAAGAAAGGCCTAAGGTTATTTTTAAAATCCAAGTTAGTCTAGGATTTCGCCTTGAAGAACATTCCAGACAAGTTCTAGACTACAAATAATGCAAAAGAACTTACAACGAATCTCACCACACATGACACATGCAAACTCGAGTGACATATAAATCGAAAATCCAATTAAAACCAATGAACCCAAAGAAAATCATATATAGCCTAAAAGACTATTTAATGAATCAAAGAGCCAAAAATAGAAATTAAAAGTCACAACAAGTATTATCACTTCAACCATTTTTCTTTTTCAAAGATAAAGAATTCATATGCTAAGATTTAAATCATGCTGGCACTAAGCAAGCGACAAATTGGCCAATGGGCACAAACCTCAACTGACACCACTTATTATTTATAAATTAGCACAAACTATATCTAAACGACAAGACTAATTCCCTTAAGAAAGTCACTTAGCTATCCATCAGCGGGAAAAGTTAACACAAAAATTTACCAAAAATTATCCGGTTCAAAAAGAAAATTGGCATCCTCGGAAAAAGAACCGTGGTACAAAGAAAACCAAGGATATTGCCATCAAAATTAAATATACTACTAAAAAAAATTAAGAAGCTAATAAACATCAAGTCAATAAAACATACTATATATAAAAACAAAAATTCAAGAAACTAGTAAACATGCTAATATAACACATCACATGAAAACAAAATATCAATCTACCATATCAACAATTATACAAGAAGCCACCCCCAACAATAAATGTTACAATGTCCCCAATGCAACTAAGCAAAATATATTAAAATGGTGGAAAGTACTCCCTCAATACTGCTTCAAGTGCTCTCCTCGCAGCCGGACTCTGTCGCATCCTCCTCATCTTCCTCTTCCTCGGACCAGTGAACAAGAACATCATCATCATCTTTCGTCTTGGTCGATGGAACTAGCTCTTGAGGATTTAAAACATTCCATATCCCCTTCACACCCTTCCACATACGGGTGAAGAATTTATCTCTCTTATTCTCCATTTTCTTCATCCTGGTGTGTGCATTTGCCAGCTTGTCATGAGAAGTACTCAAAGTACAATGCGCCGTGGACAAATAAGTATATGCTTTCTCCAGCTTCTTAAGGTGATCCTCATGCCTCTTCTGATCATCAATATACTTTTAAAATTCATTATTCAAATACATAAAGAAGGACCCTCAGATGTTTCCCTAGATCCTTGTAAAAGGCCAACTACTAGGTTGCGAATCAGCCGCATTTCCTCAGAAAGCATAACAAATGGTCCTCCTGAAAAAGATGATGGTTATCCCTGATCGGTCCGAGAAGAAGATCCCCACTTTCTTTTTATTCTTTTGACAGTGCCACCCTCTCTTATTTTCTTAAATGGAGCAATAGGCTTTCCCGTATCTATCAAATTATCACCCGTATCCTCCTCAAACCCAAAAAGTTGGTACAACTCAATGATGAGAGATGGGAACATCAGTGATTGACCCTCATGAATCCAATACTCTCTCAGTTCATTGATGAAAATGTTACCAACATTAAGTTGGATACCATCAAGACTGAAGGCTATCACATGAGCTCTCATTATTGGTACATTCCATATATTCCCCGCAGGGGGATGCGACTACATATGATGGACAACCATACCTTTGCTTCGGTAATGAATTTTTTGGACGTGATCCCTCTATTTTCAGCTGCCCACGGAACATCCGCACCCGGTCACAATTTGGAGACCAACCACTCGCCTGAGACACAATCTTTTTCATGAAATGGTGCCATGTCTTGGTCCTGTACGTAATAGATTTGGTTCACAACTTCAGCTCCAAAATTCACCATTTTGCCAAGAATCTCCATGATTGGTTCTGTTAACTTGATGGTTGGAAGGTTAGAATAGAATTCCCTCACCCATCGCTCATTGTCTCTACAAGATTGAGGGGGGAAATAGGTCCATCCCATGTCTACAAACTCTCGGGAAGACGTTCTGGGACCTTTCTAGAAGTATACCACTTTCCGGGAGAAACATCTTCGAAATCAACTTGGCATAGTACCGCTCCTAGCATTCTAATGACAAGAATTTATGTTGGTCATAGTTCTCCTCTACTTCCAAAGGATTGTCATGCATGGATTAGTCGAAGTTAGAGCTCATATTCAGCTTACGGTACCTGCAAATAATGTATTGGAGTGAAAACATGGTATGGCTATGAAATATATTGGAAAATGAGTCAAATATGCCAAAGAAATTATTGGACAGTCGAAACCCAATGATAAAAAATTTAGGATTTCCAGTTCAGTAGAAGCCTGCTCTATGATGTCGCCATTGTGATATTTTCTTCGTAATTGCGAAGGCAATATGAATCCAAAGAGTTCCCAATTGCAATATATTCTTCGCAATTGCGAAGGTTGCCAGAGCTGACTATTTTTGCAATTGCAACAATCTCTATACAAATTTGAGGCTATCGCAATTGCGATCTCATCGTCTGTCACGCCCCAAAATTCCACCTCCGGGTCGTAATGGCGTCTAATGTTGAGCCCGCTAGACAAGCCAACGTGTACAGTTAAACTAACATGATAAAATCGAATTAATAGAATAAGCTAAAAATAATTCACAACTTAACAGCGAAAATAGATAAAGTTTCAAAGCTAAGTAAAGACAACATAATACAACGTCGCAATAATTTCCCAAAACCTGGAGTCACAAACTCACGAACTGTCTATAGGAGTGCTAAATACAAAGTCTGAAAAGAAATACATGACTGTCTGTGAAAAAAAGAGGAAAACAAGACAAAAATAAAGAACTAGGGATAGGAGAGACGCCAAGGCCCACGAACGCCAGCCGGTATACCTTGAAGCCTCTAAGGTGAACTGAAGGAGACTCCCGACCCCATGTACTGAGTAAGTTCCGAGCCTAACCTCGACCGAAGTAGTGACGAGGCTAGACTTGACAACAAACGTCAACATGTCATATTTTAGAACATATATCGTGGATCAACAAAGCAAGAGATAAACAATTATGTAGGGGAATATGGGAACATACAATGGGGTAACAAGTGAAATAGAGCAGTTAATTAAGCACATAGGAATAGACAAGAAGACAAATTATCGGAAATATGCTAATGAAACAAATATAATGCCAAAAATGTAATAAATGGCACGGTATCACCCTTCGTGTTTTTACTCTCTTCCTCACAATGCAATGTACGATGTAAGATAACATGAATCATGGCACGGCATCACCCTTCGTGCTTATAATCTCTTCCTCACGATGCAATGTATCATGTATGGTAATGTAGTCATGGCACGACATCAACCTTCGTGCTTTTAAATATAAATCATGGCACGATATCACCCTTCGTGCTTTTACTCTCTTCCTCACTATGCAATGTATGATGTAATCAATGTAAATCATGGCACGACATCACCCTTCGTGCTTTTACTCTCTTCCTCACTATGCAATGTATGATGTAATCAATGTAAATCATGGCACGACATCACCCTTCATGCTTTAAATCTCTTCCTCACTATGCAATGTATGATGTAGTCAATGTAAATCATGGCACGGCATCACCCTTCGTGCTTTTACTCTCTTCCTCACTATGCAATGTATGATGTAATCAATGTAAATCATGGCACGACATCACCCTTCGTGCTTTTACTCTCTTCCTCACTACGCGATGTATGATGTAATCAATGTAAATCATGGCACGGCATCACCCTTCGTGATTTACACTCTTCCTCACCAATGCAATGACAATTATAAAAATGGCAAGGAATTCAGCATAGTGGAATCACAAATCATGATCAACCCGGCAAGGGGAAAATATCAGTCATTATCATAACAAATTTCCCGGCAAGGGTTTCAGCTATAACCAATCTTTTCAAGTATATCCTTTATAGTTGGGTCCTCAATAGGACCATTACATCACAAGTTCATCAACAAGGATTTTTCAACAACAATCAACTTCCAAGTAGAGATAAATTCATAATACAATGGATATGGAAGTAAGGACAAGAATTTCATCAAAAAACAGACTCACAGGCATGTTTGACACACAATGCATAGGTACTCGTCACCTCACCTATGAATTGGACATGATAAACACTTAGCACATAGCATGCGATACCTATTCCCTCACTATAGTTAGGCAAGACACTTACCTCGAGTCAAAAAATAGCAATCAAGCCTCTAACACCGCCTTTCCTTCTGAATTCCACTCCGGAACAACAATATCTAGACATAATTAACTTAAGTATATCAATAATGACTCAATAAATCGATCCCATATCCTAATTATCCATTTCATAGCATTCTTCCAAAAATACCAAAATTGGACCCCGGGCTCGCTCCTGCAGAAAATTTTCCGCACATGCGATGATTGGCCAGGCCATTAGGCGATCGCACCCGCGATGCTGCGGACCGCAGGAGCGGTCTCGCACCTGCGACTGGGCAACCACACATGCGGTCACACCAGAACAGGTGCACCAACAACTATGTTTTCTTGTTTTTCGCCCCGTTAAGTGCCCGGAAGGCACCTGGGCCCACCCGAGCCCTAGTCCAAATATACCAACGAGTCCCAAATCATAATACGGACTCGCTCGAGCCTTTGGAACACCCAAAAAATGCTAAAACTCAAAAACCATACCCCCAAACCCCAAGAACCAAACTTAGGAACTTTAAGTTTTCTAGACTTCGCTAACAACGTGCCGAACTGACCTATACAACTAGGAACGACACCAAATTTCACAGATAACTCACACAACATATATTAAACCTGTTCCGGGCTCCGGAACCAAAATACGGGCCCGGTAACACAAATCTCACATCAAAGTTCATTTTCAAAAGTCTTTCTTATTTTGAAAAACTATGTTTCTTTAAAAATTTCTTTCTCGGGCTTGGGACCTCGGAATTTGATTCCGGGCATACGCCCAGGTCCCATATTTTCTTACGGACCCTCCAAGACCGTCAAATCATGGGTCCATGTCCGTTTACCAAAAATGTTGACCAAAGCCAACTTTATTCCATTAATTATCATAAATTCAACAGTTCAACACATTTCCACATAAAAACTTTTCGGCTAAACACTCGGGATATGCACACACATCAAGGCGAGATTAATGGAGGTTTTTGGGGCCTCGGAACATAGTTTCTGTTAAATTACACAAGATGACCTTTTGGGTCATCACATCGTCCCCAACAACACCCTACGCAGAAGAGTACCAATATCTAAATATTTCGAAAAAGAACACTTTTAGAGAACCCAATCAGTTTTTAAACATAAAATCATGTAATAAAATTCACACACAATCAGGAGTTGAATACATTTCAATGAATCGACTGAGAATTTCATTCGGGCCTATCATCGAACACATTAAAAGCGCAAAATTCATTTCACATTCCAACAAGCTATGGGTACTCAGACTTCCCCATTTTTTTAGAAGAGAAAGAAGCTCACACTCTCAACCAACCTTAACCAGAAATTACAACACGATTTAAAATATTTTTCAACAATTTTGCATAGAATAGAAGAACCTATTTGAACCTTAATTGTTGGGAGATAAAGCAGAGAAGAAGAATAAGATGATGTTGTAAAGAATAAAGGACAAAAAAATAATCTTTCATATCTGGATGCTTGCAATTAGGATTTAAAATGATGGAACTTCAGAGTTGGGAGAGTGAACACGATGAAGGTCATTTATTTTTATTGAGAGCCCCAAATTTTCTTACTTTTGTTAAAAATGAAACAAAGTTACCCGTTTAAGGCCTCTGATGTCACATTTGTGAAACTAAAAATTTCAGCAGAGATCGCAATTCCGACCCCAACCTCGCTTTTGCAATGGGATCCAAGTACGCAAATGCGAACATACGTTCCTAAATGCGACAACTGAATTGGTTTGGGCTGTTTGAACCACTCCGGCCTGCTCAAATCAACTCCAACAATCCTAAAAATTTGCATATTAGTCAAAATTAATATACTAATCTATTCATAAGAAAATTTAAAAAATGACTAAGAATTTTTAAAATAATGGGTTGCCTCCCACCAAGCGCTGCATTTAATGTCGTGGCAGGATGTGTATCAGTTTTACCACTTTTCATGCCACTTAGACAATATGAATTGGGCACTAACTTGGACTCAAGCTTGTGACCACGATCNGGGGGGGGGGGGGGGGGTAAGTAGATGATCAAGACAAACATCAATATCTTCATTTTCCATTTATTGGCTTTCTTTTGAGGAATGTCATTTTGAGTTCTTGAATTTTTCTAATTGCAAGATGCGTGGCTCTTGTCTTGATACTTTGCACTCCAACATGGATTCACATTGTTCAAGTCCCATATCACCATACAAGTCCAATGTTGAAATTTCTTGGATGAAATAATTGCCCCTAACTTGCAACTTTTTTCGGATTTTGACATCCTCTTTTTCCTCCGAACTAGTGTCAAATTCAACCATATTTTCAATTACACCAGTTGACTCTAATTATATATTTTTCTTGGCATCACCAAAAAGCACAGAGTCAGTTGGAGGATATTCAATTATTGATTCCTCAAAATAAAGCTCACTTTGTTCCTCCAAGTCAGACTTTTCTTGATCGCTTTCCACACTCTCAAGTTGGTGGGCATAGTGAGCCTTCACCAATATTTATATTTGTGTTTCAAAAGTGAGGATATTCTCATCATTTTGAGTCAAGACTTTTTTCAAGTCCTCGATTGCAAAGGTGTGCTTCTCCTCATTTTCAAGAATGATCTCCAACATGAGCATCATCCTCTCATTTTAAGCATTTGAGAGTTCTTCTTGGTTTTGATCAAGTGCCAAGGAAGGATTTTCGACTTCAACCTCTAAGCAAGATTTTTGGCAATCCTTCACTTCCGAGGCTTTTTGGATCTCTAAAGCTTGAAGCATTTCTCCCGTTTGTAAGTTAAACCTTTCAAGCGCTAAGTCATTTTGGAGATTATTTTCCAAAAGCTCCTCCAAGGAACTTTGCTACTTCTTTCCTCCTTCAAGTAGGCATTCAACCATGAGCTTAAACTCTCCATTTTTACCATGCTCAACTTCATCCACTTCTATATCCCTATACTTGTTATAACAAAAAGTAGAATCATCATAGCGGGGGTTCGGGGAAGGAAAGGACAAATAAGCACAAATATCTCAATGGACATTTTGACCACCACACTTATCATATATACTCCACTCATAGGTATCTGATTGTGCGCAAAATCCTCCCTCGGGAGAATTTAAATAATTTTCCATGAGTGTGTCCTCCACAATAAGGACAAGGGTCATCAAAGTATGTGTAACTACCATACGGCCAATTTTTTATTACATAGTGTCATTTTCCAAAACTAAGAAAATAAATAAATTTTGATGACGTCCAAATCCACTACTAAAAAGTAAATGGACACGATTGCATGCAATATAATTTACCCAACTATGAGTCGGGTGCGAACCTCACAGAGAACAATGTATAGGCGATTAGGCGTGTAAGAAAATTATCACTTATTATGCTAAGCCAAACACTTAAAATGGTTTTGAGAAAATATTTATAACTAATTGCGAAAAATGAAAACTAACCTAGAAAGTAAGTAAAATGATTAATGTCTACAAGCATAGTTGCAATGGGAATTACACTCAAGTAACAATCCAATGTAGTTCACGATTTTAGAAATATAAGGCAGTTTATGTTAATTCTATATTAGTTTCTTCCGAAGACTAACAAGACTTCCTAATTGAATTATCCCTAAAATAATTAAGAGATTAAGCACACCTCAATATGGATACAACTAGCCCAATCATATCCCTAGGTAGAATCTTTAAAGTGGGGTTAAAGCCTCAAGTTCTTATTGATTAATCTTTCCCAAACACCAAATTATCTTTTCCAAAATTAATTCGAAGTAAATGAGCGAGTCCTAGGGTTAGCTAATCCCTTTGGAAATATTAATGAAAAAGAATATTTAAAGAAAAATAACTCACATAAATATATCTGAAAATGGTTCAATACATAAGAAAAACAAGACATTTAATCCACACTTTAAATATGAATATTTCCATAAACAAGATTCAAGTGTTGGAAAAAATACTACACACTTACATATTTAATACAAAGCAGGAATATGAAGAAATAAACATAAATGGGTAAGAAATTCTCAATCAAAAGCTTCAAATCTTCAAGACCCAAGTGTGTGTGCAAGAACCCTAGCTCCAAAACTTGTGTTATCTAGTCAAGGAGACTGAAAATTAAGACAAAGACAAGCCAAAGATGAGCTAGGTCATGAATTGATGGGTTTGGGATGAAGAAAATGTGAAATGATAGAAGTGCCTAAAACTGAAGCACGACATTCGCAATTGCAAATATTAGTTCAGAATTGCGAACCCTGACTTCATTGTTGAACATCACATTTGCGATCTTTGTGTTTGCATTTGCGAACTAGGCTTTGTGCACTTGGTTATGCATTTGCGAAGAAGGTCTTCACATTTACGAAGGTTGAATGTCTGATTTGACTTCACATTTGCGATCCTGATTTCGCATTTGCGATCCTAATTTCGCATTTGCGAACATTGATTGGAATGGTTGACTTCGCATCAAGTTGATGTCGCAATTGTGACATCTGAGGCCATTTTCCAGATTTTCTTCCTTTCAACTTTTTTTGACTCGTTTTCACTTGGATTCTTCATGATCACTTCTAAATCACATAGAACCTACAAAATACAAGTAAACGACATTAAACCCACCATTTTATGAATCAGACATAACACAAATCTAAGATCATGGACGAGATAAGTTGGTGAAAATACCAACTTATCACCCATCGAGATAGAGATTTGAGACCATCATGCATATTGTTTCCATAGAGAGAAGAACTAGATGGCAAGCCTTGGTACCATGGCATCAAACGATTCCTCGAGGAAAGAAAGTATCTGAAGAGTACTAGTAATGGTCAGAAGTAAGCATTAAGGAGACTAGAAAATCACTTCTTCCTTAACAGGGAAGTTTTGTACAAGAGGACCCCACACTCGGGTTTGTTAAGGTGTGCGGGAACATACAAGCCTCTCATGAATGGTTTTTCTCTGGCCAAAAAAATTATGAGGGCCGAATAATTTTGGATGACTATGGAAAGGGATAACATTGGATATGTAATGAAGTGTCACCAGTGTAAGATTCACGGGGATTTCATCTGGGTTCCACTAAATGAGCTAAACGTAACAGGTTCTCCTTTGCTATTCGTCGTTGGGCTTGGATGTAACAAGATCTATATAACCAACCTCATCAAATGGGCATCATTTCATTTTGGTATCCATCGATTACTTCACCAAATTTATCGAAGCTTCCAAATACAAGGTTGTCACAAAAAAGACGGTGGAAGATTTCGTCCATAACAATATAGTCTGCCTATTTGGGATGCTAGAATCACCCATAACTTACAACACAACCAGTCTCAATAGCGATCTCACGAGGGGAATTGCAAGAAGTTCAAAATCATCCATCATAAATCCATAGCATACATGCCGCAGATGATTGGAGAAGTTGAAGCATCCAACAAAAACATCAAAATGATCTTGCAAAAGATACTAGACAACCATAGGCAATGGCCTGAGAAATTATCAATTTCCCTACTTGGTTACCACACTACTATGAGGACAATCACATGACATATTGGTATATGTAACATAAGATGTAATAGCTATGGAGGTCGAGATATAATCTTTGAGAATCATACAGTAAGCCAATTTAGATGATGTAGAGTGGATATGTATCAGACAAGAACAACTCATGCTCATCAATGAAAAGAGGATAGATGCAATGGACGCAATGTGTCATGGTCAGCTGTATCAAAATAGGATGGCCAAAGAATTCAACAAGAATGTGAAACCTTGGCAATTCACGCCGGGGAATTTTGTTTTGAATAAAATATTCCCCCATAGATAAGAAGAAAAAAGGAAATTCACACAAAATTGGTAGGGTCCTTATGTGGTTAATTGAGTATTGTCAAGAGGAGCACTAATCCTAGCAGAAATGGACGACAGAGTAACCATGAAGCTCATCAATTCATACACAATCAGGAGACACTATATTTAAAGACTATAGAGTCAGGTTCTATTGTAACAGAACTACGCCAGACCTGAATTCCCGCGGTGGGATACGTAGGCAACCCACATAGGGTACGGTCCCACTCTTGCAATAGAAAACAAAATATCTTTTCCACGTATTCGGAACTGTGCTACGACTTGATTTCCTTTAGCAGGAATACGTAGCCAATCCTCATCAGATTCAGTCATGTATTGTAATCAAACTATGTTTTCACCTGATTCCAGTTGGATACGTAGGTTGTGTGAGTCAGACTCGGCCATATCATTTCATAATTCTATCCCTTTTCTTATATTATAATCGAACTACATTTTTTCTTGATTGTATTTGGATACGTAGGATGCTTGATTCGAGCTCAGTCATTTGAATTTCATCACTTCGTTATTTCATATCCTCAAACTACGTTTAGACCTGATTCTATTTGGATACATAAGAAACCTAAATAGGTTCGATCATAACCTTAAGAAAAACCTTTGTAATGCATTACCAAGATTAGGAAGTAAATACTTCAGTAGTAAACTACGTCATCAGGGGAAAATCAAGGAAAGCACCATCAGCAAAGTGGGGCCATCAAGAAATGATACTCGCATCGGAAGGGGCAACTAAATATTTCATAATCCTGAATGATGGCATTTTACATAAACATAAATGATTATGCAAAATAATTTTTTAGAAAATTCTACTTTTCCATCTATCGAACTTCGTGGCATAATTCACCAGATTCAGGGCAAGGCCAAGTCCACAATCAACACAAATGAATGCTCATCTCCCACTAAGAATTTTTCTTTGAGTGCAGGATTGACATGAATCAAGGGATTTCCGATTACACTGGAGTCAATACTAGACCCGGTACAACCTCATGAGTCCTATCTCACCTTTATTATTCAATTCATTCGTATAGCTATGGACTAACTTTGAATTCTTTGCAGGTATCTTGGAACCAAGCCTTTGACCCCATTGGAGCACCTTGTATATATAAAATCGTCTGCTCTGCACATTAGAGCATCTTGTACATATCAAACCTTCTGCTCCACCGATCGTAGCACCTTGTACATAGAAATTTGTCTGCTCTACCAATCAAAGCGCTTTGTACAGACTGCATCATCTGCTCTACCAATCAGAACACTTTGTACAGATTGCAGCATCACTTCGCCAAATTGGGGATACCAAATAGATTATTGCAAACCTCATCTCTAACTTTCCCAATCGAAGGATATACCATGAAATTTCATAACACCTTTCGCCGATCAACGACTGCAATTAGTTAGGAAATCAAGAGTACCTCTTGGCATGCTCATTTATTTCTCTGCTTTCACCTTGAATATTTTGACATTTATTTATGCAGCCTAATTGCATTTTACATTCAAAGTTCAAATGCTCACATAGCGTGGAGATTTAAATTCAAATTCAAACAATTTCATCGCGAGGAGAGACTCCCATCACCTGGAGATTCAAATTCAATGTTGAATATTCCCGTCACGAGGAAATTCAATGTGGAATACTCCCATCGCATAGAGATTCAAATGTTCTAACATATGCGGAATGGTACACAACTCGACTAACATTCAAATAAGATTCAAACATCCATCCGTGACATCACAAATAATACTTCAAAGCTCAGAGACTTCAGATTCAGACATCCCGTCGCCCAAAGATCCCGAATAACGACAAACTGGTAGCCATGCATTATCATTCCTCCATATTTACATCATATCCTAACGTATTTGTATTATTATATATGGGTATGTGTGTATCTTCCTTTTTGCAGGTTCAAACACTACAATGTGGAACTTCCTCTAAGCAGCAAATCAAGTTACACCACTATGAGGGACAACAAACTGATAAGCGAGCCAAGGCTCCAAAATCCAACTCAAGTTGATCAGTAGAAATCCAAAATCATTAGGGCTTCATATCTTATAATGTAGCTATAATTCAGAAGTCATTGGATTCAAATTCTTCCCGTTTTACGATATTGTCATAACATGATACTGCGGTAATTCATGCAAGAATAACACTCTATGGATCACCATCTAGAACTAAATGAGGCTTGATCCTCGTTAAGCCCGAGAAATTTTTCTAAACTTCAAGAAATCGGAGCCATTGATCAAATGATCCAATGACTCGTATTCCATCTCACTTTTAACCAAAGAGACACCATTAACGTTAATCGTTCCTCCACATAACACGCCACTATCTTTCCCCATTCTCTCAGTTTTCTCTAAATTATGTAAAACCCATCAATCCAAAACCTTGCACAAATGTGTGCAAGATCACTATCAAAACAAGTCATCCCTTTTGTCCCCACAAATCCCACCGGATTCTTTCAATTTTCACCACCCTAATTCAAATCCCCATATCTCTGAAACCCTATAACTAAACATTCAAATGAGAATACAATCTCCCTTTCTTTGTTCTTTCAAATCAAGCATGCATGGCCATCAATCTTCAACCTCATCATCATTATTTGTTTTCTAGGGGAAAAACGCAGTGACCTCTAGACATGAAGCTCTGGCCGATGGTCTTTCCCTCTTTAAATGGTTGACTCCTCCCCCATTATTATGATAAGGAAAATCCCAATTGTCCCCCCCCCCCACATTCTCTTTTGATTTTCCCCTTATTTATATCATCATATGTCAAACATCATTATCCACTATCTATTGAATTCAAACAGAACCCTAGTGACATGAATGCCACTATAAATTAATCATTGAATACTCACACCTAACAACACAAAAACATATCCTAAAAGTAATGGCGAGCATAGAAATTCAAACTTTCTGCTAAGCTTATGTTCCGATTGTACTTATCTACTGTTACACCCCATGTTTTCGAACGTGAAAGTACGTCATAAACAAATTAATGAAATCTATGAAATGAGATGTTACATCCTGCATTTTCTACGTTAAAGTTTCGTCGTCAGTTAACCAACGTATGTTCGGGAATGAGACTATTTTGGGATTATAAACATTATGCTATTTCAAACAAGTGACGAGTAAATTCGTGACGGTGAGAGGGTTAGAAAATTGAAGAAAGTGAATTTCGTCGAAGTGTGTCATTTTAAAATAAAATATGGTCCAAGCTTTAGTACCCCGTATTTATGGACTAGTGCCATACAAAGTACAATATGACCATGATAGTAATGTGTACAAGGTATGTTAAAAGTGATTAGTATTTTAAGTAAGTTGAGATAATCTTAATTATGTGGGTAATGGGTTATTACCTAATTAATTGGGAATATATTAGATAAATATTTAAGGGCATGAGGTGGAAACCCCCCTTTCAAATCAAGTGAATCATAACTTAGAATGAAAGGTGGCTATTTAAAATGTCATACACATGACACTTACGTAGAATATATTAGAAGTTGGCATTCTGGGCATCATTTTTTGGCCTTAAAACAATCAAAGGTAATCGTATAACTTTTGTTCCTAATTCCAACATGTCAAAAACATACATTTATCTCAATCCAACAAGAACAATTCTAACGATTATTTTGGCTTCAACGAGATTTCTTACAAAATCTTCAACCAATTCCTACAAAAGAAATCCAACAAGATTTCTTAGCACATTAGCAACGTGAAATTTTGCGATTCTAAGGGAGTACGGTGCAGCCTTTCCCAAGATATCATACAAATTTTTCCCTACTCCAGGTATGTTAAGGCTATCCCTTCTTTCTTGTATGCATGATCCAAATAATACAAATGAAATGAGCAAAATACGCAACTTTCATAAATGACTTTATTCATAAAAATACTAGGGATGCCTATATTATTGATTCCCCATGTGAATTATTATTATATCTTCTGTTCATGGGTCTGAGAAAAATGCATATTTGATAAAATTTATCCGAAAGGCATATTGATTTTTATGTCATTCTGAGAAAATCTTTTTAACGTATTACTTATGCCTGTTATGATTTTATACATGTACATTGACCCATGACCAGGTGACGTTATATACGCGTATTTATATGTAGATATATGTATATGGGATATGGGAAAAGTTTACGGCGTTATATATGCACCACCACCTGATCAGCTGATATACGTTGACGATTTGCCCACTGTGGACGAGATGATATGATGGGATGCCCTCATAGGCTTGATGATGTTATGAATGCATATACCCATGCATGGTATGACATTTATACGCATATGTATGACATTATAATAATAAATGATTCACAGAGCTATTCAGATATACATGTTGAGTCTTTTACTCTATGTTTCTCTCATGTCTATTGTTTACCGATTTTCATTCCTTACATGTACATTGTGTGTACTGACGTCTCTTTTGGCTTGGGATACTTCGTTTCATCCATGCAGGTCCTGATAGACAGGTCGAGAGCCCTCTAACTAGGCTATCAGCTCAGCAGAAGGTGTTGTTGCGCTCCATTTGCTCCGGAGTTGCTTATGTGGTCAGTATGATTAGGATATGTATTGATTAGTATGGCGAGGCCCTGTCCCAACCTTTATGACATTTATGTACTCTTAGTGGCTTGTAGACATATGTCGTGTATGTGAAATATTGTACGAACTTGTCGTCCTATGTTTTGAGTTTATAAATGATCATGTTTGCCTATTAGGCACGTATGTCACATGTATATGCTGATGTAATAAGAAAGATATGTGTCACGACCCCAATTCCTAAATCGGCCGTGATGGCACCTATCGTGGAACTAGGCTAGCCAACTACCACATGTTCACAATTTCTTTAAAAAGCCCAATCAAGTTCCAAGCATTTCATAAAATATATAGAGTTTACTAAATAAAGTAGGCCAATATAAAGTGCCACCAACCCCAAAACCCGGAGCCAACGTGTCATGAGCATCTAGAGGAATAAGCCAAAATATACTATTATAATGCAAAACCACCGAATAAAAGCTAGATACAACAATAAGGGAAACCAGAGATGCAGCGGACGCTGAACAACTACCTCTATATCCCGCAATCCGGCTCCGTGCGGAATAAATGGCTAATGCTCAATATCTGCACCTGAATCTGCACACAGAGGTGCATGGAGTAATGTGAGTATGCCAACTCAGTAGTAATAAAAATAAATCAAGTCTAAGCGGCAAGGAAACACATGAAATCAATGTCATCAAATCACAATATACACAACCTTACTTTCCAATAGTGTAAACATAGATATATGAAATCCTCATGCCTTAAAAGCAAGCTCAGAAAAAAAAATTCTTTAAAGAATGCACATTTTTAACAACTTCAAACCGAAAGATTTAGTATGAAAATGAAAGTAGTAAAATCATAAGTAGCCCCTCGGGCAAAACATGTATCATAATCATCCCCTCGGGCATGCCTCACAGTCATTCAGCGCCTCACAATCACTCAGCACCACACAGTCACTCATGTCTCCCAATCACTCGTCACTCGCCACTCGGTGCGCTCACTGGGGCTTCTTCAGCCCAAGCGCTAATATCACTCAGCACCTCACCATCACTCAACAGAACTACTCAAAAGGCCCCACGGGAGAATCAGTAAAACAGGGTACTCGACCCAAAACATCATTTAAATCTCAAAGTAGTGTAAATCAGGCTGAGTTTCGGAAACAATAAGTAAAATGTGGCTGAGTGAAATCATCAACAAATAGTGAGGGAAAATAGCAGTAAAAATCCCCCAAGGGGTCTAAACAGATCGGCACGAGGCCCCAAACACGGCTTATAGCCCAAATATTTCAACAATATTTAGAATATAATTTAACATAAGGTTTTGAGTAAAATATGCAACTCATTAGTTTCCACACAAAGGACCTAGTTCAATCAAAAAATCATGACGCGCCACATACTCGTCGTCCGACATGTGCGCCATTCTAAAATCAGTGAGAAATATGTATTCTGGGGTTCCATACACTCAGGACAATATTTATAACCATTACTTACCTCTACTGAGCCACAACACTAGTCCACTATGCTTTTTCCCCTCAAATTTCCACCCTATTGCTCTGAATCCAGCCAAATCCAGTTTAATATCATTAATATATAACCAAGGAACACAACCTAATCGAAAACAATCAAATTATACAAGAATCTCGAAATTCGGCTAAACCCGAGCCCCAGGACCACGTCTCGGAATTCGATAACTTTTACATCACTAGAAACCTCGTCCTCCCACGATTCTACTCATACCAAAATCATCACAATCAGATCACAATTACCTACCCAAAACCTCGAAAGAAAATTCCAATTCTTCACCCCTTCTTCCCAACCTTTTCCTACTTAAATCCTCCAATTTTCAAGATTAATCCGAACAAAGTAGCATCGAAACAATGGTAATAACCAAAGAACTTCCCTTCACTGAACAATCACGAGTTCCCTTCTTCAAATTGCCTTCAAAGAGTTCCTCCCGCATGCAAAAATGGTGAATGAGAGAATTTTCACGGAGGCCCTTTTTATATTGTTTCTGCCACCATTTCTGCACCTGCAGACACTTAGTTGCACCTGCGGACCCGCACCTACGGTCCCAGGTGCGCATCTGCGGAAGTCCCACTAACGGACAAATTTCGCACATGCGGCTTCGCAGGTGCGGCCATAACTTCGCACCTGCGAAAATTACCCTGCCTAGCCTCTTTCGCACCTGCGCATGGCCCATCGCACCTGCAACATCTCACCTGCGGCTACCCATCCGCCTGTGCGACTAACACCAGAAACTCACAGCAGCAGCTATTTCTGCAATTTTCCAAGTTCAAAACACCGCCAACCGTCCGAAATCAATCCCGAGCCCCTCGAGGCCCCAGCCAAACATACCAACACACCCCATAGAGTTATTCCCACTTAGTCGAGCCTTCGAAATACCAAAAACAACACGAAAACACCAAAATTACATCAAATTCAAGCCTATGAATTTTGAAACTTCTAAATTTTGCCAACTACGCCAAAACCAACCAAAACACCTTCGATTGACCTGAAATTTTGCAGACATGTCCAAAATGATATTAGATACTTGCTCCAACTTCCAAAATTTCATTCCGACCCCCGATAGCCTATTTTCCACCGCCGATCGAAAATTGCCAAAAACTAACTTTCGCCAATTCAAGCCTAATTCTACACCGGACATCAAAACTTCATTTCAAACACACTCCTAAGTCCCAAATCACCTAACGAAGCTATCCGAGCTGTAAAATCCGTATTTCAAGGCCGTTTACCAATAAGTCACCTCTCAGTTGATTTCCTCAACTTTTAGGCTACTTTAAGAGCCTAAATGCTTAAACCATAATCACTCCGGACCCAAACCAATTGACCCAACACACCAAAAACAGGCTAGCAATATATAACAAATGCAGAAATGGGGGAAGCGAGGTAAATCTCACGGAACGACCGACCAGGTTGTTACATCCTCCCTCTCTTCAACAAACGTTCGTCCTCGAACGGGTCTAGAAACATACCTGGAGTCTCGAATAAGTGAGGATATATATCCCGCATCTCCCGCTCGGTCTCCCAGGTGGTATCCTCCATCAGCTACCCTCTCCACTGAACCTTCACAGAAACTCTATCCGTAGACCTCAGCTTCCTGACCTGTCGACCCAAAATAGCCACTGAATCTACCCCATATGACATATCACCCTCGAGTTGAACCTTGTTGAAGTCCAAAACATGGGAAGGGTCACCAACATACTTCCGGATCATCGAAACATGGAATACTGGATGAATACTCGATAAACTGGGAGGCATAGCAAGCATATAAGCTACCTCCCCAACCCTCTGAAGCGCCTCAAATGGCCCAATGAACCTGGGACTCAGTTTCCCCCTCTTCCCGAATCTCATAACACCCTTAATGGGTGCTACCTTCAGCAGCACCTTCTCCCCAACCATGAAAGACACATCTCGGACCTTCCGATCCGCATAACTCTTCTGCCTACACTGTGCCGTGCGAAGCTGCTCTTGAATCAACTTCGCCTTGCTCAATGCATCCTGAACTAAGTATGTGCCTAATAGCCTAGCCTCGCCCGGCTCAAACAAACCAACTAGAGACCTGCACCTCCTACCATATAAAGCCTCATACAGAGCCATTTGGATACTCGAATGATAGTTGTTATTATATGCAAACTCCGCTAGTGGAAGAAACTGGTCCCACGAACCACCAAAGTCAATCACACAAGCATGCAACATATCCTCTAAAATCTGAATGGTACGCTCCGACTTCCCGCCAGTCTGACGGTGAAACGTTGTGCTCAACTCTACCTGAGTACCCAACTATCTCTGCATGGCTCTCAGAACCTGAGATGTTAACTGAGTGCCTCTGTCGTAAATGATAGAAACTGGAACCCCATGCAATCGGACAATCTCCCTAATATAAATCTTAGCCAACCTCTCCGAAGAATAAGTAGTACCAAGAGGAATGAAGTGCGCAGACTTGGTCAGCTGGTCCAAAATAACCCATATAGCATCAAACCTCCTCGATGTCTGTGGGAGTCCAACTACGAAGTCCATGGTGATCCGCTCCCACTTCCACTCTGGAATATCGAACCTTTGAAGCAATCCACCAGGTCTCTGGTGCTCATACTTGACCTGCTGACATATGAGACACTGAGCCACAAACTCCACAATATCCTTTTTCATCCTCCTCCACCAATAAGGCTACTTCAAATCCTGATACATCTTCGTGGCACCCGGATGGATGGAATACTACGAACTATGAGCCTCTGGTAGAATCAATCTCGAAGCCCATCTACATTAGGAATGCATATCCATCCCTGAATCCTCATGACCCCATCATCACCAATAACCACATCCCTGGAATCACTGCGACAGACCCTATCCTGAAGAACAAGAAAATGTGGATCATCACACCGACGTGCTCTAATCTGATCGTAAAGAGAAGACCTGGAGGATACACAAGTCAACACCCGCATTGACTCTGATAGATCCAATCTCACCAACTAACCAAATAAGGCCCGAACGTCAAGGGCTAATGACCGCTATGCTACCGGAAGGTAGGCTAGACTCCCCAAACTCTCTGCTCTGCGACTCAAGGCATCCACCACTACATTGGCCTTCCCCGGATGATAGAAAATAGTGAGGTCATAATCTTTGAGAAGCTCTAACCATATCCTCTGACACAAATTCAAGTCCTTCTGCCTCAGCAGATACTGCAAACTACGATGATCAGTGAAAATCTCACACAGCACTCCATACAAATAATGCCGCCAAATATTCAAGGCATGAACAATGGCAGGTAACTCAGGATCGTGCACCGGATAATTCTTCTCCTGCACCTTCAACTTCCTGGACGCGTAGGAAATCACCCTACTGCCCTGCATCAATATCGCTCCCAAATCAACTCTAGAACCATCACAATAGACTGTGTAAGAACCCGAACCAGTAGGCAAAACTTGTACCAGAGCTGTAGTCAATACTGACTTGAGCTTCTGCAAGCTCTCCTCACACTCATCAGACCATCTGAATGGAGCACCTTTCTTGGCCAATCTGGTAAAAGTCGAAGAAATATAAGAGAATCCCTCCACAAAGCGACATTAATATCCCGCCAAACCATGGAAACTCCTAATCCCTATGGCTGAGGACGGTCTAGGCCAACTTTGCACCGCCTCTATCTTCTTCGGATCAACCTGAATACCCTCACTACACACCACGTGCCCCAAGAAAGCTACCGAACCAAGCCAAAACTCACACTTGGAGAATTTTGCATAAAGTTTCTCCTCTCTCAACCTCTGTAACACAACTCTCAAATGTTGAGCATGCTCTTCCTGGCTACGAGAATAAACCAGGAAGTCATCAATGAACACAATGACGAAAGAATCAAGGTAAGGCTGAAACACGCTGTTCATCCATTGCATGAACACAGCTGAGGCATTGGTCAACCCAAATGACATAACCAAGAATTCATAATGACCATATATGGTCCTGAAAGCAGTCTACGGAATGTCAGAATCCCGAATCCTCAACTGATGATACCCAGATCTCAAATCAATCTTGGAAAACACTCTGGCTCCCTGAAGCTGGTCAAACAGATCATCAATGCTGGGCAAGGGATACCAGTTCTTCACTGTAACCCTATTTAGCTGCCGATAATCAATACACATACACATGGACCCATCATTCTTCTTCACGAACAACACCGGTGCACCCCAAGGTGACACACTAGGCCGAATGAACCCCTTATTCAGGAGTTCCTGAAGCTGCTCCTTCAATTATTTTAGCTCCGCTGGTGCCATACGATAAGGTGGAATAGAAATAGGCTGAGTGCCTGACACCAAGTCAATACCAAAATCAATATCCCTATCAGGTGGCATGCCTGACAGGTCTGCAGGAAACACATCCAAAAATTCACGAACAACCGGAACTTAATCAAAAGCGGGAGTCTCACCACTGACATCCCTCATGAAGGCCAAATAACATAAACATCCTTTCTCGACCATGCGCTGAGCCTTTAGGTAGGAAATCACCCTGCTAGGCATATACTCAGAAGAACCTCTCCACTCAACCCTCAGACACCCCGTCATAGCTAAGGTCACGGTCTTAGCATGACAATCGAGGACAACATGACACGGAGCTAACCAATCCATGCCCAATATCACGTCAAAATTGACCATACTGAGTAACAGTAGGTCCACTCGGGTTTCCAGACCCCCAATAGATGTCATGCACGACCAATATACACGGTCCACAACAACAATATCACCCACCCGAGTCGATACATGAATAGAGGTGACTATACACTCACGGGGCACATCCAGAAAACGGGAAAAATATGAAGAAACATAGGAATATGTAGAAACAGGGTCAAATAAAGCCAAGGCATCTTGGCAACAGACTGAGACAATACCTGCAATCACGTTATCTGAGGCCATAGCATCTAGCCTGGCTGGAAATGCATACATGTGAGACTGACCTCCCCCTGCTCGACCTCCCCCTCTAGGGAGGCCTTTGGCTGACTGACCACCACTCCTGAATGCCTGGGCGGGTGGTGAAGTGACTGGAGCTGAAGTCGAGAGCTGGCCCCTCTGCTGAGAAGATCCACCAAAACGGAGGGGACACTGCCTCAGCCTGTGCCCGAACTATCCACACTTAAAACAACTCCCTAGAGCTGGAGGCGGGGACTGATAGAAACCCCTAGCACCTGAAAATCCACTAGAAGACTCGTGCACAAAAGAACCCTGAACTGGAGGTGCTCGAGCTGCACTCTGAGCTAGGAGGGCACCAAATGAAGTATGGCCTGACTAAGAACCACGGGGACCCTGCCCCGAAGATGCACCATTGTATGCTGGGCGGCCTGACTGAGGAGGCCTGAATGAACGGCCCCTACCCTGCTGAAACTCTCCCATGGAGGGAGCACCATTGGAACTGCCCGAAATAGGAGGCCTTTTGGCTTCCATCTCCTCCCGCTCCTGGCGGTGAATGGACTCAATATCTCGAGTTATGTCAACAACCAGCTCGAATGAAGCACCCGATACTCTCTCCCGAGTCATAAATAATCGAGTTGATAAGAAAGACCATCTACAAACCTCCTCACCCTCTCGCTATCAGTAGGGACAATCTCAGAAGCATGCCTAGCCAACTCGGAAAACCTCATCTCGTACTGAGTAACTGATAACTCTCATGGCGCAGTTGCTCCTCTCTGTAGGACTGAGGAACATACTTCTCCAAAAAGATCGTGGAGAACTGCTGCCAGGTGAGAGGTGCTGAACCAACCGGCCTATGCCTCTCGAATGACTCCCACCAGGTAAAGGAAGCACCCGCAAACTAAAATGTAACAAATGAGACCCCACTAGTCTCAAAAATACCCGCGGTACGAAGTATCCTCTGGCACCTATCTAGAAACCCCTGGGCATCTTCGCCCTCTGAACCGCTGAAAGTCGGAGGCTGAAGTCTGCTGAATCTCTCCAACCTGCGCTACTCATCCTCAGGCATAGTAGGGACCACATAATCCTTGACCGGGGAAATTGGCTGAGCTGGGACTGCTCCTGGTGCTTGAATACCTTGTGCAGCCTGCTCAGGTGCCTGGGCAGCTGGAGTATGATTTCCTCCACCGCCCTGAGTTGTGGTGGCAGTAGAAGACCTGGCGACCGCCTGAGACAAAATGGTGCATACTGTTAATGTCTGAGATAGGGTCTCCTGAAGACCCGGAATAACCATAGGCACTACTAGTGCCTGAGCCTGTCCCGCTGGAACACCATCGGCGGGAACCTGAGATTGATCGATAGAGGGATCCTGTGGTACTGCCCCGACTCTTTTGAGGGCTGGTCCCCTCCTCTACCACGACCTCGACAGTGGCCTCTACCTCTCGCTTGTCTGGGCGATGACTGGTCACTCTGATCGGTATGGCGCGTCCTCACCATCTGTGAGAGAATGAAACAACGTAAGTTCAGATTTCAAGAATCAATAGATCAGCACGAATGAGTTCAAGAAAGATAGAAATGTTTCCTAAAAGTTCAACAGCCTCTCGAAGATAAGTACAGACGTCTCCGTACTGATCCGCAAGACTCTACTAAACTTTCTCATGATTGTTGAGTCCTATGTAACCTAGGCTCTGATACCAAACTCTCACGACCCCAAATCCTAAACTGGCAGTGATGGCGCATATCGTGGAACTAGGCTAGCCAACTACCACATGTTCACAATTTCTTTAAAAATCCCAATCATGTTCCAAGCATTTCATAAAATATACATAGTTTACTAAATAAAGTAGGCCAATATACAGTGCCACCAACCCCAAAACCCGGAGCCAACGTGTCATGAGCATCTAGAGGAATAAGCCAAAATATACTAATATAAAACAAAACCTCCGAATAAAATCTAGATACAACAAGAAGAGAAAATAAAGATACTGAGAACGCTGAACAACTACCTCTATACCCGCAATCTGGCTTCGCGCGGAATAAATGGCTAATGCGCAATATCTGCACCTAAATCTGCACGCAGAGGTGAAGGGAGTAATGTTAGTACGCCAACTCAGTAGTAATGAAAATAAATCAGGTCTAAGCGGCAAGGAAACACATGAAATCAATGTCATCAAATCACAATATACACATCCTTACTTTCCAATAGTGTAAACACAGATATATGAAATCATCATGCCTTAAAACCAACTTCAGAAAAAACAATCCTTTAAAAAATGCATATTTTTTACAACTTCAATCCTAAAGATTTAGTATGAAAATGAAAGTAGTAAAATCATAAGTAGCCCCTCGGGCAAAACATGTATCATAATCAGCCCCTCGGGCATGCCTCACAGTCATTCAGCACCTCACAATTAGTCAGCACCTCACAGTCACTCATGCTTCCTAATCACTCGTCACTCGGCACTCGGTGCGCTTACTGGGGGTGTGTACAGACTCCAGAGGGGCTCCTCCAGCCCAAGCGCTAATATCACTCAGCACCTCACCATCACTCAGCATAACGACTCAAAAGGCCGCTCGGGCGAACCAGTAAAACAGGGTACTCGACACAAAACATCATTTTAAATCTCAAAGTAATGAAAATCAGGCTGAGTTTCAAAAACACTAAGCACAATGTGGCTGAATGAAATCATCAACAAATCGTGAGGGAAAACAGTAGTAAAAAGCCCCCAAGGGGTCTAAACAGATCGGCACGAGGCCCCAAACACGGCCTATAGCCCAAATATTTCAACAATCTTTAGAATATAATTTAAAATAAGGTTTTGAGTAAAATATGGAACTCATTAGTTGCCGCGGAGAGGACCTAGTCCTGTCAAAAAATCAGTACGCGCCACATACTCGTCGTCCGACATGTGCGCCATTTATAACCATTACTTACCTCTACTGGGCCACAACACTAGTTCTCTATGCTTTTTCCCCTCGAGTTTTCTCTCGATTTCTCCGAATCTAGCCAAATCCAGTTTAATATCATTAATATATAACCAAGGAACACAACCCAATCGAAAACTATCAAATTATACAAGAATCTCAATATTTGGCTAAACCCGAGCCCACGTATCAGAATTCGATAATTTTTACATCACTATAAACCTCGTCCTCCCACGATTCCACTCATACAAAAATCATCACAATTAGATCACAATTACCTACCCAAAAACTCACACCGACAGCTATTTCTGCAATTTTCCGAGTTCAAAACCCCGCCAACCATCCAATATCAATCCCGAGCCCCTCGGGGCCCCAACCAAACATACCAACACACCCCATGGAATTATTCCAACTTATTTGAGCCTTCGAAACACCAAAAACAACACGAAAACACAAAAATTACGTCAAATTTAAGCCTATGAACTTTGAAACTTCCAAATTTCGCCAACTACGCCGAAACCAGCCAAAACATCTTCGATTGACCTGAAATTTTTCACACACATCCAAAATGTCATTAGGAACCTGCTCCAACTTTCGGAATTTCATTCCGACTCCCGATAGTCTATTTTTCACTGCCGACCGGAAATCGCCAAAAACTAACTTTCGCCAATTCAAGCCTAATTCTACACCGGACATCAAAACTTCATTTCGAACAAAGTCCTAAGTCCCAAATCACATAACGAAGCTATTCGAGCCATAAAATCCGCATTCCGAGGTCGTTTAGTAATAAGCCAACTCTCAGTTGACTTTCTCAACTTCTAGGCTACTTTAAGAGACTAAATGCCTAAATTCTCACCATTATCACTCCGGACCCAAACCAACTGACCCAACATAACAAAAACAGGCTAGAAATTTAACAAATGCAGAAATGGGGGAATCAGGGTAAATCTCACAGAACGACCGGCCGGGTCGTTATAATATGTTACGTTGGTTCTCGGTTAGCTAAGGTACCGGGGGCCCGTCGCGGCCCATCGGTTTGGGTCATGACATCGACTTTCTCCTTTTTCTTCCTTTCATTTATGTTCTACTTCAACCATTGTGAGTTGATAGTTTTGAGTTTGGGGTTCCTAGACTGCTACTAATCTCATTTGCTTGGTTTACTGCTCCGCAAGAAGGTCAGTGTATATTCACCCCATCTATTTTAATTTTTAAATTAGTTAAACAATTTTGTTTATGCTTTTTAATTGATAATCACCTGTTTGTTCATGCTAATGTGTGGTTCTTCTTATTATAACATGATATTCATGTCACTATGTTCTTTTAATATTAGTGAGTTTCTTGATAATTGTGTTGTCTTCAATGGTTATTGAACTTTACTGTCATGACCTAAACTGATGGGCCGTGATGGGCACCCAATACCTTACTCAAACAAGTACCAACGTAACATATCTTTCTTATTACATAATCATAGGTAAGTGGGCCAGAAGGAGTGTCATGAGATAACTAGAGTAAACATGATAGAATACCCGACATAGAATGACCCAACTTGATATAGGAACTCATACCTGTGACATACGAGCCTATAAGGCCAATATGATCCATTATATACTTAAATATAGGCTGACAAGTCCATACAAGTATCTGTATACATGATATTTATCTGCAAGCCTCTAAGAGTACATAGTTATCATAACGGTCAGGACAGGGATGCGCCATACCAAACAATACACATCTAAATCATATTGACCAAACAAGCAAGTCTGGAGCAAATAGAGCGCACAAACGGTTTTTGCTGAGCTGATAGCCTACTTGGAGGAATCTCGACCTGTCTATCGGGACCTGCGGGCATGAAACGTAGTTCCCCCAAGCAAAAGGGTCGTCGGTACAAATAATATACCAAGTATGTAAGGAATGGAAATTAGTGAATAATAGACATGATAGAAACATAGAGTAAGAGACTCAACATGTAAGTCTGAACAACTCTGTGAATCATTAATATTTACAATGTCATGCATATGCATATAAATGTCTTATCATGTTTAGGTATATGCGTTCATAACATCATCAAGCGTCTAATGGTATCACATCATATCATCTCGGCCACTGTGAGAAAATCATCAATGTATACCAGCTGATCAGGTGGTGGTGCGTATATAACGTCGTAATCTTTTCACATATCCCATATACATATATACACACATATATATATATATATATATATATATATATATGCGTATATAACACCATCTGATCAGGGGTCAATGTACATGTATAAATGAATGCAATGCATGAGAAGTACGTCAATAAAATCTTTCGGAATATCTTAAGACCATTGTGCCTTTGATTAATATCACAAAATAAACTTTATTAACTTACGTATTTTCTGCAACCCATGAACAGATGGTAGAATAATAGAACACATGGCGAATCAAGAACATAAGCATCTCTATAATTTCTATGAATAAAGTCATTTATAGAAGTTGTGCATTTGCTCGTTTCGTTTGTATCATATGGATGATGCCAAAACGAAAGAAGAGATAGCCTTAACATACCTGAGTCGATTCTCTTGACAATCCCTCTAACACACGTCTTTTGCGAGAAACACGTAACGGCATATTGAAGTAGGGAAAAATCCGTATGATATTCTTGAGAAATATTTCACCGTGCTCTCTTAGAATTGCATCTCGTGCTACTATTACAGGATAATCTCGTATGAATTTTGTACTGAAGGAGACCCGTTACTTGTAGATAAAGAGATCTTTGATAATCTCATATGAATTCCTTAGTGAAGTAAAGATAAAGAGATTCCAAGAGAAAAAGATATGTTACGTATGAATTCTTTGATAATCTCGTATGAATTCCTTAATGAAATAAAGCTAAAGAGATTCCATGATAAAGAGATCTTTAAAAGTGACGAGCTCTATCCGTTCCTAGCAAGATTAGCATCTTAATAATATAAGGGACCTCTAAATTTGTTTGTTTTGTGGTCCCCACATTAGGAAATGATTTGGCCACCAAATTCCTTAGATGTTCCACCTATTTTTAATGACTAATGAGTCATTGCTTGGGCGGCCACATTAGGCACCTTAAGCTTATCTAAAATTATCATTAATTAACTACTAATCTCTTGATTAACTTGATAATCCCCCACTAACCAATTACCCACATAATTAAGAGTTATCTCAAATTGCTTAAAATATTACTCATTTTTAACAAACTTTATACATCTTACTATCATAGTCATTAGGTACCTTGTATGACACTAGTCGATAAACACCAGGAATTTGTAATGACCCGACCAATCATTCCGTGAGATTAGCCCCGTTTCTCCCATTTCTGATTTATCATATGTTTCTTAGCCTATTTATGTTGTGTTGGGTCGGTTGCTTCGGGTTCGGAGTGGTCGTGGTGTGAACTGAGACAATTAGTCTCTTAAATTTGCTTACTAGTTGGAAAAGTCAACTGGGAGTTGACTTATTGGTAAACGACCACAGAATATGGATTTTATGGCTCGGATAGCTTTGTTAGGTAACTTGTCACGACCCGAAATCCCACCCTCGGGCCGTGATGGCGTCTAACTTTGAAACCACCAGGCAAGCCAACGTACACAATACCCTTAACATATCAACATTTAAATAACAAAAAAAAATAAAACATCTTAGACTCTTTTTTCAATTGTGGAAGCAGATAAATTCAGAAATAACATATAACACTGAATAATACGATTCGTTTACATTATCCCAGTACCTGGAGTCACTAACTCACGAACTGACTAAGAAGTTACTAAATACAAAGTCTGAAGAAATAATACAAAAACTGTCTTAGAACTAAGGAAAACAAGACAAAATAGAAGAAAAGGATAGAAAAGACGCCAAGGCGCACGAACGTCTGCGGGTCTACCTTGTAATCTCTGAGTGGACTGAAGGATTCTCCCTCAATCAGTGTCAACCGGGTCCGGCTGCGGGATCTGCACAACATAGAGAAGTGCAGGTGTAGCATCAGTACAACCGACCCCATGTACTGAGCAAGTGCCGAGCCTAACCCCGGCCAAAGTAGTGGCGAGGCTAGACACGACGACGGTAATCTACCTGTACAGTTCTACCAAGAAAATATAGCAAGGAAGTGACAATTATCTAACAGATAAGCAAGGGATACGGGGTAAAGTAAGGGGAGACAGGTAACTAGCAGAAATGAAAGGCTGAACACAATAAGTAAAAAGATAAATAAATGGCACGACATCAACCTTCGTGCTTTACTCTCGTCCTCAGTATGCAATAGGTAAATATATATGAAATGATGGCAATAATAAATGAAATGAATGGCACGACATCACCCTTCGTGCTTTACTCTGGACCTCACCATGCAACAGGTAAATATATATGAAATGATAGAAATAATAAACAACATAAGCATGGCACGGTATGTCCCCTCGTGCATAAACAATATAAAATATGACATGGAATGTCCCCTTGTGCATAAACAATATAAACATGGCACGAAATTCCCCTTGTGCATAAACTATAGATTTGGGAGTTAGGAATGTGTTCGGAATGAAATTTTGATGTCTGGTGTAGAATTAGGCTTGAATTGGCGAAAATTAGGTTTTGGCGATTTCTGGTCGGCAGGGGAAAATAGGCTATCAGGGTCGGAATGGAATTCCAGAAGTAGGAGCAGGTTCGTAATATCATTTTGCACATGTGTGCAAATTTTCAGGTCAATCAGATGTGTTTTGGATGGTTTCGACATCCTTGGTTAAATTTAGAAGTTTCAAAGTTCATAGGCTTTAATTTTATGTGATTTTGGTGTTTTGCGTTGTTTTTGGTGTTTCGAAGGCTCGTCTATGTTCGATTGAGGTTATGGAATGTGTTGGTATGTTTGGTTTTGGTCCCGAGGGGCTCAGGGTTGATTTTGGATAGTTAACGGAGGTTTGGACTTAGGAATTTGCAGCAAAGCTGATGCTGGAGCCATTTACTGGTGTGGTCGCACCTGCGGATGGGAAGCCGCAGGTGTGATGGCCGCAGGTACGATGGCCGCAGGTGTGCTGGTCCTTGCGCAGATGCGGAAGAGGGGGGCCTGGTCAAGGAGCGCTGGTGCGGACGCCTGGTCGCGCCTGCGAGCCCGCAGGTGTGAGAAGTGGGCCGCAGGTGCAGAAAATCGAGTTTTTACAAGCGCACCTGGGACCGCAGGTGCGGAAAATCTTTCGCGGGCTGGGTTTAACTTGTAGGAAGTACAAATATCTGCCTCCATTAATTTTTGGCATTTCTCATTAGTTTTGCATGCGGGTTGAGTCCTTTTGAGAGCAATTTGGAGAAGGATTTCGAGGGTATTCGGTGGAGGTAAGTTTCTCGGACTATAAACTCGATTTTGTGTTATTATGTGACGAATAAGGCTTGGAATTAGTGGATTAAATGGCATAAATTGGGGGTTTAGGGCTTGGATTGAGACTTATAATTAAGGAATTTAGGGGTTGTTTGTGGTCAGATTTTGATGTTTTGTATATGTGTAGACTCGGGAATGGACGAGGATTCTTATGATGTGATTTTTATCGAATTACGAGACGTGGGCCCGGGGCTCGGGTTTTGTCAATTTCGGTAATTGTGCCTAAAATTGGTAGTTTTTGACTGGGACTTGTTCCTTTAACGTGTATTGATAATGTTAATCTGGTTTTGGTTAGATTCGGAGCAGTCGGGAGCCGATTCGAGAGGCAAGAGCATCGCATATTAGTATTTGGGTCGAGTTGAGGTAAGTAATGGCTATAAATCTTGTCCCGAGGGTATGAAACCGCAGACTTCGTATTTTCTCACTAGTTTTGGAGTGGTGCACATGCTAGAAGGCGAGTGTGTAGCGTGCACTGATTTGGATTTGGATTTGGTCCTTTCCGCGGGAACTATTGAGTTGTGTATTTTACTCTAAATCATATGTTAAATTGTGTTCTAAAACTATTGTTTTTTTTGGGCTGTAAGCCATGTTTGGGGCCTTGCGCCGACTTGTTTAGACCCCCTGGGGGGGATTTTTACTACTATTTCATCAGTGTGATGATTTATATTATGCATATCTGCTTTCGAAACTCAGCCTTATTTACACTATTTGAGTTATAAAATAATATTTTTGGTCGAGTACCCCATTTTACTGATAGCCCGAGGGGCTTACTGAGAGTTTCTAACTAAGTGAGGCTGAGGGCCTAATTGTGAGGATACAAGATGACACGAGGTGACTTGATTTTAGAGCTTGGTTTGAAGGAGCCCCTCTGGAGTCTGTACACACCCCTAGGGAGCGCAAGTACCTACTAAGTGCGAGTGTCGAGTGCCGAGTGAGGAGTGATTGGGAGGCATGAGTGACAGTGAGGTTTCCTAAGGGGCTATACTGAGTGATTGTGAGGTGTGCTGAGTGATGTTTTGCCCGAGGGGCTATTTATGATTTATTTCATTTTACACAATACTCTCCGGGTATTTTATTTTGAAATTGTTGGAAAACATATTTGTCAAAGGATTTTACTGAAGTTTGCTTTTAAAGCATGTTGATTTCACACACACACACACATAAAGGCAGTTGTTCAGTGTCCACAACATCTCCGTTCCTCTTTCTTATTTTGTACTTAGTTCTTCGTTCCGAGATTCTGTATTATGATAGTAGAATTTTTGGTATTATTCTTAGATGCTCATGACATGTTGGCTCCTGATCTTGGGGATGTTTATAGACTGTTTAGTGTTTTGTTTTGCTTAAAAGATTCAGAAATTTATATACGTTTATGGAATGTTGAAAATGAGTTTTGGAAATGTTAGAAAGAAACTGTAAATATGTGACTGTTGGCTAGCCTAGTTCCCCGATGGGCACCATCACAGTCGGTTTAGGATTTGGGGTCGTGACAGTATTATAGCTCATGCCGTATTTTATCCCAAATTGAAAGCTTCGACAAAACTCATTTTCTTCTATTTTGTTACTCCCTTACCTTCACGAATTTACTTATCACTTGTTTGAAATATCATAATACTTATAACCTCAAAAATAATCTCAATCCCGAGCTTACATCGATTTACTTATGGCATACTTTCACGTACGAAAACATAGGGTGTAGTATTTACCGATCATGACTTAATAAGTAAAATGCTTATGTGCTATTGTTAATCTTATGGATAAATCCTATTGAACCTTTTATGATTAGCTGAGTCAAACCTTATGTTGATATTATGTGTGTTCTATCCATATTAGCTAAATGATGGCCATCCTACCCTGTTAGCTAAATCGATTAAGTTATGTTTTTAAGCTTTTATGATATCTTGTTGAGATATCACAGTTGCTGCAATGTGCTATCTTGATCCTTATGCATATGATATCATGTTGGATTGTTTCTATTAAATAAATTGAATCTTACAACTATTTACACTCTCATGTTGATTTACTTGACTCCAATTGATAACTTGTGCATGATACTCTGATTAAATGATTCATGTATTTATTGTGGTGGTATGAAATAAAAGAAATCATATAATGAACCTTGTTGGTCTGCTCACATATCTAGATGAAACTTTTTAGGACAGAGTTATGCAATGAGTGTCACTGTTTTACCATCTCATGATTGTTTGAGCTTTGTCATAGTAGCTAAGAGTCATATATATTGATGTATTGGATGAATGATACATATTTGACTTGTGAACCAATGTCTACACTCATCATGTTATTTTTGCTAATCCGGTAGTGTTCGGGAACCATTGCATGCCTTTAGCTTAGAGAACTTCATGTTTAAGTAACCATGTTTGTTTTCTTTTCCTCTCATGTTAATCTTCCCTAATGTCTGTGTGTAGCTAAAAAAGAAAAAAATGGTTTGCATGTTATCATGATAATCTAATGAAGTTGTGGGTACACCGTAACCTAGGGTACCACAGTAGTCCTACTTGTCCATTTAAAATGATGTTAAACATTCATCCACCTATTTTGTTTTTGCCATTTATATTTGGTTCTTTCATGATCATGTGATGTCTGAGAAACTATTTGGGAGGACACCCCTTGTCAAATTGAGTAACCGCTCACTTTGGTAACCCAATAGCTTGACTGAATGTTGTTGAACATGTACTATGCTTGTAGGATCGAAAAAGGAAGGTTTGTTGGTGTAACATGTTAGTAAAGTTACTTACATGTTTATGTGAACTTGTTATGATCTGTTTGTCCTGCTTTAACCAACTGAGAATGAACATCTTTACTTACTGTCTCATGTTTGTTTGACATCACTGTGTATAGAAGAACTTATTCATTAGTTTGAGTACTATTTGGGTCTAGATATTTGAAACCTATTGGACTTTCACCGTCACAACTAGATATCATGCCCATTAGGTCTACACAAATTAAAATTAACTTTCCCATGTATGTTGATGTCTTTGCTAAATCCGATTGGTTGGCATATTCTTTGGGATGTCTGAGTGAATTTATTAGCACAAGTGTTTAATGATGTGAGGTTTCAGTTGGATGTATGCTTGCTCTGAATTGTGCTGAAACTATCAGGATACATGTGAAATGTTCTTGTGACCTAAACCTACTTAAGGAAGTTTTGAAGCATTGAACCTATAGTAGAATCAATGGAAAAATAGCATGTGCCCATCTCTATGAGCTATTGATGATTCAAATTGCCTAATAACACTTATGAGCCTGGATTTATAAGTGACGAAGAATGTCTTTTTTCAATCAATTACCCGTGTTTTGTGATCCAACCTGATTATGTCCTAGCAGTGACTATACATATTGTGATGCCTCAGGACCCTTGACGCTGTTTTCACTTTAATAATCCACATGTGATGCTCTGTCTCTATACTCCATATTATGATATAAGTGTACCTAGGTTTATGTTGTGTTGATTCTGAGTTGCTTATGCCTTTGTACTCAAATGATAGTTGTGATGTCTTATATAACTGTTTATTATTGATACCTCTGTGTGGATGAACCTTCTGCATTTGACTTTCTATATTATTTACTAGATGAAACTACTAAGTTGACACTTTGTTTATGTCCAAACCCGTGAGGAAGAGTAGAAGTTGATGACAAAAGTATTTGGGTGTTTGCTTGGTTTGTTGTTGAGGTATCCCTACCTAGAACAACCATTGCTCAGGGTCCATGAAGTCCTTGTGAACTCTGAAGTGTGAGGGGTTCGTAAGGAGACTTCATCTACAAATATGGTTCACTCTAAGCCCTTGGTCACTGACTTTAATTCAGCCTCACAAGGTTATGTCACGACCCAAAATCCTGCCTTAGGCATCGAGATGACACCTAGTCTCTAAGACTAGGTCACCCGATTACTTACAACAATTAAACAAGTTTAACAATGATATTTTAAAATAGATTTTAATATAAAAATCTAAATAAAGGTGAAACAAGCCTAAACAACAATAATCACAACAACCTCCTAAGACTAGGTAATATAGAGTCACGAACTATAGCTGAATACATAGAAATATCTCAAAAATTGTAATACAATATTGTTCGAGTAACAAACTGCCAGTACAATAAAAAAGGAAAGAACTCCAAGGGATTGCGATAATCAAGAAGTTATACCTTGAATCCTCTAGATCAAGAAGTTAAGTGTCATGCCCCAAACCTGGGTGGCGAGACCGGCACCCGGCGCCTCATCTATCCTTGCGTACCAACTTTTGACAAAGGGATTCTGAGCATATAATTTCATACTTCGGCCATGGGCCACATTTCAAGACAATTTGCGAACACTGACTAAACATCAATATGAAGCTGGGCCGGCAAGGCCGTGATAACTACTACAGCTGGTGTTTACCTTGAAAATGGTTATGACAATTATATTTGATTTTTTGGTTCTAAGAATATAAGATTTGTTTTTATACTAGTTGTTAGGAAATAGATGCTATGTATGAGCTAGGAGAATAAGGTAAGAGCAAAGAAAGTGGTGATATGCAAACCACGCTGTTGCAAAACAGGGTCTCGAGCTGCTCGAAATATGGCCTCGAGATTGAACTATAATGCCTAACAGAGGACGGTAGATGAAGGAATAACAATATGGAGGGCCTCAAGGATAACCCTTTATGATCAATAATGAGCAATACATGAAGAACAATTAATGAACACGATAAATGAAAGGTGCTTACCTTGAAAATGATAATTACAATTATACTTGATTAAATGGTTCTAAAATTATGTTATTTATCTTAATACCAGTTGTTTAGGAAATAGATGTTGAGTGAGAAGTGAGAAACAAAATAAGAGCAAAAGGAAACAATATTATGCAAACCGAGCAACGGAGGGCCTGGTCTGGAGGCTGGTCGAAATGGGCCTCGAGGTCGAGATTAGGAGCTTGGCCAGGGCTGTCGAGAATAAAATAACAGAGCCTAAAGGAAGTCCTATTTGTGATCAATAACAAGTAATGAATGAAGAACAAATAAAGAATGCAATAAAGGAAAAGCAATAAATCAATGAAACAATAGTAGAGAATGTTTTAGTTAGAGAGCAGAGGATGTTTTTGTTCTTGTATTGAATATCATGTATGTTTACAAAGTGACAAGGGCCCCCTTTATATATGAGGTGGAACCCAAACATAGTACATGTATAATTAATGGAAAGAGAGATGATTGGTACAATCATTTAATACCATGGTATGGGCTTGTACTATTTTGTGTACTTTGTCAGCTTTAACCACGTGCTTTTTAGGATTTTCCCGCCTTTCCACGTTGTTCTTCGATTTGTACTGCCCCGAGGTCGAGGACCTTCGATATGACCCCTCGATGTAAAAACTCGAGCATTCAAGCCTTCTAAGCGCCGCAATGACCGTAAAACCGGGCTCTCCGATTTTAGCCATATACAGATAGTCCCCTCGTTTCTTAGAATGAAGTAATAAGAAACGGTCTTGACTTCTTGACTCTTCCAAATCCCTATTATGACGTCATTTCCTTTAGAGCATTAAATGGTGTGACATAGAAAGCTACGTAGAGGTCGTTGTCAACACAATTTTCGAGAAGCCCATGAACCGTTATTGGTGCGACCTTTCCGCTTCAATGCATGACCAAAGGGGCATCTATAAATACTTACATTTATTGACTTTTCAAAATTTTCCATCTTCTTCAATCCTTCAAACTTTTACTAAGTGATTTCCATTCTGACCTTCTATATGTGTTTGCTTTTTCGTCTTCCTTCTTCAAAACTCGATTATAATCATGGACAAAACTTCCAAAACGGTACCACAAAAGGATGGAGCTGCTTCTTCATCATGCCCGTCTAAGGGCAAGTCAAAAACTCCTCATACCATCAAGAAATGCATCCCTAGCCTCTTCGACACCATCTCTGATCTCACAATTGGGGGGGAGGCGGCCCGAGTAGAAATCCCTACAGCTGATGAAAGCATATTCATGCATAGGGATGGCGTTCTCAGTGTATATACATATCCATATAACTTAGGCCTCATAGATTCTTCTTCTCCACCGATTGACACAGTGATTCTTGATTTTTGTCATCAATACCGAGTGACACTCGGTCAGATCTATCCTTCTTTTTGGAGGATTGTATATATGTTTTGACACATTACCAACATGGTCGAGGGAATTACTTTCACCCTAGACCATTTTATCAGATTGTACAGCCCTCGACTCTTCTGTGGGGGCCTAATTAAACAACACCGTCGATCGGCCAAGGCGTTCCTCACCTGCATTGATGAGGACAGAGATCGGGGATGGATGAGAGGATTTGTTAGAATCAGAACTTCAGACATCATCCATGCTGACAGAATGCCATTCCCGGAGGAATGGAATATGAAACGTAAGTGCCCCTGAATTGAGTATGCTTTGCCGTCTCTTTCTCTTTCGACTGATTTTCTTCTAATTGTGCAACCACAGTTTGGTTTCCCAGTGCGCTTCAGGACCTTCCGGGGTGGATCAAACATTTAGACTCCGCTTTCCCATACAACAAACACGTATAGCGTGAGCTGGCTAAAACACGATAGCAGGCTAATATCCTTGGCAAAGGTGTGTTGATAAGACCACCTCTATCCGGCGAGGAAGAGGCCCCGAAGACTGCCAAGGACAAGAAAAGGAATAAGGAGGTTTCGGAGGAGTCTCCTAACTTAAAAAGGGTAAAGACTAGGAAGCTTAAGACCAATTCCACGGTCTTATCCTCGACAGCCGCTGAGAGCCTGCGGGTCGAGGAAGAGAGTGACGATATATTTCCTTTGGTACAAAGGGAAAAGTGAAGCGTTGGTGCTTTGAGAGCCATTGGATAATCGTCTGCTGAGTTACAGGCAGCCGATGCGAACGAGGCCTGTGTTTAGGAGACCCCTTGGATGCAGTCCCCGCGACGCTCGTCGGACATGGCACAGTCCGATTTGATGAGCTCAGAGGTCTTTCTACTGGAGTTTTTTGGGGTCGGGAAGAAGCCTCGATGGAGGTTGATATTGCTGGTGGACATCATTCGGGCCCGTCATTTTATCCAGTGGAAATACGAGATGCCCGAGTCAAGAATGCTCCTAGTTTGGAGAGCTCTCTTAGAGAGGGTGATGTGTTCGGAGACTATTTTTAAGGGGTGGAGGAGGAGACTGATGTTGATGCTCCCATTTCCCTCGAGGAGGCTGAGAGGGTCCAAAAGCAGGTGATATTCTCTAAATAATTTGTTGTTCTGCTTTCTAATGTTCTTCCTCTATGTTGCAGGTCAAGAAGCTGTATGACCAAGCCTTCTCCAAAATGCAAGATGAGTTGACCCATCATGGAGGGGAGCTTGAGAAGCTCATGTCGGAGTCAGTTGAGATGGAGGCTCTGTGTGCCCGGAAAGAGGAGGAATTGATCAACCTCCGGGAAACCTCTGAGGGAGCACTTTGAGAGAAGGACGGCTTCCTCGAGCAGGTATTTTGGTGCTCACAACTTTATTTTTAATTGCAATGATTGGCGTTGTTCGATTTGTTTTCTGTGCTTTTCAGATTAGGCAGAAGGATGCCCTGGTGGAGCAGCTTCGAGAGCATGTTGTTTCTAGGGATGCTGAAATCCTCGAGCTAGCTCAGCTGAATGATGCCACGGCTTTGGAGAAGGACCCGCTTCGGGAGAAGCTATCGTCGATGCAAGAACTTCTTCGAGGTGCTCAGGAGGAGGCTGCCACACTATATGCGTCCAGGACCGAGACAAATGCTTTTGTTTTCTCATAAAGAGGTATTTCACTGCTGTGAATGATCGGCCAGGGAGATATTTGATAAAGGCGAGCTAAAACTGGCTCGAGCATTTTCTCATGCCCGCACATAAGCCAGGAGGCAAGCCCTCAAGGAAGTGAGCGCTAAGGGCGTCGATCATTCTGCAGAGATCGAAGAAACCAGAGCCCTAGAGGAGCAATCGGCAATACTGAATACGTCGGATGAGGGCTCTGAAAGTGGCTCGGACAACAGTGAAGGAGAAGATTAGATTTTACTTCTTTTTTGCTCTTTCCTTTTTCTGTATATAGGACCCTTTGGGGGAATTTTTGTAAAAAACACCTTTGTAAATATATTTTTTCTTGGAATAAAATAACTTTTGTTACATATCTCTAAACTCTGTCCCGCAATCCTTACGCAGAAATTAACTTTAATGCTTCGATTATTAACTCCTCGGAACTCGTACTTGCGATAGTAGATCCCCTGGAGATCAGACACCTTCTCGAGGCTAGGTCGGCATGGGAGATTCGATCCCTCGAATGCTGTATGATGGTGTCATATATGTGACGTGACCGTGAAGTGACCGAGGTGGCCCTACCGGTACACTTCCCCAAACGTTATTACTACTTTGTCAGAATTGAATGGCTTTTAAAGTAGTTGGTTAGCCACCTCTTGCCCTATATATATTCTTTCTTCCTTTTTATTCTAAGTCTTTCATCTTTGCAATACATAGATTTCATTTCAAATTTTTCTTCCCTTTCTCATTTTTGCGAAAACTTCTTTCATTTCTTCTTATTTACCTCTGCTTGAGGAGTTATGGTTTCCGTGCCCAAATCCGTTCACCAAGAAAAGGAGAACCTTTCTTCTGCATCTTGCCCAGCCGGTGGTACACCGCCGGCGTATGGTGAGTTGACCTCGAGCTGCTTTGCTTTGAATAAAGACTTTGCATTAGATAAACATTTTGATGCATCGGGCCATCGAGAGCATACATCAAGGTTCATTCGATCGATGAAAGAAAACTATCTCGAGGCCGTAAGGAGAGACTGCAGCTGGGGAGAAAATGTGATACTGCAGATACTTTCTCGAGAAGAGAACATTATGAACCATGTGGAGGATTCTTGAACGTGTATACATACCGTTTCACATTGGGCCCCCTTGACCGCCTGGTGCTCGAGTTCTGCAAGAGGTACCGAGTCACCCTGGCTCAGATTTACCCCTCCTTTTGGCAGATAGTGTTGATGATGAGGTACTTCACCGAAAAGGCTGTGCTCGAGTTTACCCTTAGCCACTTTATCAAACTGTATCAACCTCAACATTGTCGGGGCCTGATTACGTTACGACGTTGATCCAGGAGGCCCTTAATTTCTAGTGGCGACGAGGATCGGAACCAAGGATGGATGAGTCATTTTGTCCGAGTGAGAACCACCGATATTATTCTTACAGAGTTCATGTCGTTTCCCGAGAAGTGGAACTTCAAATGTAAGCAACATCGTACCTTAGTGATCTTTTCTTTGGTTGATCTATAAGAATGTTTCTTTCTTTTTCTCAGCGGTTCCGTGAATGCCGGAAGAGATCCCCGATCTTGTGGACTGGACTCGGAAGCTGGCAGCTTCGTCGACCTATGATGAATGCAAGTGGAAAGATATGTCGAAGGGAAGATGGGAAGCAAAACACCATGGTATGAGCCATGTGATTACCCTTCTGAGAATGTTTCCTTTTATGTGTACTAACTCTGCTACCACAAGTGTTGGTGGATTCTCGGAGGTGAGACTGTGCCCCATTGAGGAGAGGGAAGGATTGTAGGCTTTGGGGCCGAGGGAGGATAATAAATGAAACGGTCCTCAATGGATGAGTACATTCCCACTAAGGTGGGGCCTGCCCAAAGACAAAGATGATATGTCGCCGCTGAAGAAGACTTCATATATGCTTGTTATTCCGTGGACGTTAGATCTCCTCGGGGGGATGGTTCTTCGACTACGGTTCGAGCCAGGGGGCCTCCCGAGGTTGCCTATTATTCTAGGCATGCGACCTCTAGCTTTGAGGGAGAGGTTCCTCGAGAGGGAAAAAACAAGGGTCCTCTGCCATCATGTGCTTCTGCCCTCGAAGGCACTTCGAGGGATGCTCGGGGCCGGGGCCCGTCCGAACCAAATAGGGTCTTGAGTGGTCATGCCCTTACCGAGAGCGGTTCAACTGGGCCGATGGGGCAAAGCCAATAGATGCATGCTCAACTTTTGAGGAGGCTCAACGACTTTGTTTCGAGGTGAGTTTTGATCGGCCTTGCTGGCTTTTTTAGCTATGAATCTTTGTTCTTTGAACTGAAGCATCTTTTGCATAGGTTTTTGATAAGATCAAGTTCGAGCTGCTCCGTTGTGAGACCAAGTTGCGGGAAGCTTTTGGCAAGGAAAAATATCTCAAGCTTATTTTCAATAAGAAGAAGAAAGAGGTCAGAGATGCATCGGAGACGAAACTTTGATGGCAATCTTGAGCATCAGGTAACCTTTATCCTGAAGGGATATATGCTCCCTTTCCTGCTTTTGGAAGCTAATGTTTTGGTGCTTCAACTACATAGAAAAAATGGAAACACTGGAATGCCTTTGGGGCGAGGTTGGGCAAGTGAATTCTGAATGCCAAACGTTGCATGCAGATAAGGGTTCATGTTGCGGCCCAAAAGAATGCCTTGGCCAAGGCTTTTCCCCTCGAGGTGAAACTTTGCAATGCTCGAGAATGTAGCTCGATTCAGACAAGCAGGATTGCCAGGGTCGAGACAAACCTTTTAAATATAAAGGCCGTGGTCGTGGATACCTGGGCTGAAGCTGAGGAAATTCGAGCGAATGTCAATAAGAAAGTTGTTGTTTATTTGAAGGATGTTGCCGATGCTTGGGGTGAGCTGAGAGGAGATTTTAACAGAGATATGAGGGGCAACGAGTATGCCCAATGCAGGTCTCGGAGGGAGGCTCTCGAAGAGATACATGCTAGAGGCTTTGACCTCTCGGAAGAGATAAACCAGGCCGAGTGGACGAGATCGACGCCATGTTTTTCCTTTTTTCTTGAGCTGATGTTGATATTTGAAGGCCGCCGTGGGAGCTAGTCCGAGGGGCCTTCGATGGAGCTGGTCCCGAGAGTAGACTAGATTTTCTTCTTCGTTGTGTGCATAAGACTCATGTGGGAGCGTTGTAAATATCTATTTGAAATACACACACACACATATATATATATATGAAAGATTCTTTGTTTTCTTTGATTCTCTTGTCGATATTAGCCCGATGAATTGGACTTTGAGATGAAACCCTTGGGGTTATAGATTGGCCTTGAGGATTTTTAAGCTGGTAACTTGGGCTCTTACGCTTTAGGTCAGTACGACCTTCGGTGTAGCTGCCGACTTGGGCTCTTACGCCTTTGGCCCTGAGGCGCTTTAGTTAACCATTTTGGGCTTTGTCTTTGACTCGAGCTCAATGGCCCTCAGGTTTTCAAATCAGCCCTGAGGCGCTTTGGGTCGGCACGACATGTAGCTGGTGACTTGGGCTCTTACACGTTAGGTTGGTACGACCTTTAATGCATCAGGCAACTTGGGCTCTTACGCATTTAGCCCCGAAACCATTTTGGGCTTCGTCTCCAAGTCAGGTTTCGAATCTAGCTCAACGGCCCTCAGGTTTTCAATCGGCCTTGAGGCGCTTTGGGTCGGTACGACCTGTAGCTGGCAACTTGGGCTCTTACGCGTTAGGTCGGTAGGACCTTTAATGTAGCGGGCGACTTGTTCTCTTACGCTTTTTAGCCCTGAGGCACTTTAGTTAACCATTTTGGGCTTAGTTTCCGAGTTGGGTTTCGACTCGAGCTAAATGGGCCTCAGGTTTTCAAATCATCCATGAGGCGCCTTGGGTCGGTACGACCTGTAGCTGGCGACTTGGGCTCTTACGCTTTAGGTCGGTACGACCTTTAATGTAGTTGTCGACTTGGGCTCTTACGCTTTAGGTCGGTACGACCTTTAACCGGTTCTTTTCGAAGTTCTTCGAAGTAATTGGAGGCCTGTGATTTTATGGCAACAGTCAGACATCTCCGGGTCGCGTTAGTTTGGCCGGAGCCTTATGACGATGGTCATTGTATTTGGATGTAGCCTTTTAGTCCCCGAGTGAGATAGCCACATCGTCTATATCGAGGGTATGTCTTTTAGGGGTTTTACAAGTTTGATATATAGTCTTCACTTTGATATGGGGATTATGCCTTTTAAAGGTCTTACAAATTTGTACATGCCTTGCTTGAGGTCTTATAGTATTGATGTTGCCTCGTGGAGGGATTACAAGTTTGAAGTTGCCAGCCCTGTGGTCTTACAACTATGAGTCGACTGTCGAGGTCAGTCCTTGAGTCAAAGTTGATATTACCTCATGGAGGGCTTATGTCATAGTTATTGCCTCGTGGAGGGCTTATGAGTTCGAAGTTGTCGACCGTGAGGTCTTACGGCTTCGAGTTAGATAACTTCATGAGCCGACAGTCGAGGATAGTCCCCGAGTCAGAGTTGATATTTCCTCGAGGAGGCCTTATGAGCTTGAAGTTGCCGGCCCTGAGGTCTTATGTCTTCGAGGTTTTGGCGACTCGATGGAGTGACTATCGAGGACAGTTCCCGAGTTCTTGATAAATTTTTTGTCCCTAGGGCTGTCTCTTGTGAAAATAGGAAGCTTCTTTGATGTGCGAAATGTTTAGATGATAAAATATACTTCTCTGAATACTTGGTACAAGTATATATGTTTTCACCATCGAGGGTTTCATTATTCTATGCGGACACAGTTCATTCGAGCATTTGGTCAAATACACTATTCTCCTGTTTAGACCCTCTTTGGCATATTCCAGTGCCCTTCTGGGGGGAGGCCCCTCAGTATTCAAGATTGATCGAAGAGAATCCTTGATACTTCGTGAGTTCTCCTTAGGTAGCATATGTATGTTGCCTCGTTAAAAACCTCGCTGGTAAAACCCTTTTGGGATAAATATGACGTGATGAAAAAAGAGCACAACACATGCTTTAAAACCTAAAACCTTCGAGTTGGGGGGTGCTTCGACTCCTTTCAATCGAATACCTGCACGCAGGTTAGTGTAAAGTGTGAAAGAAAAAGGGAGGGGATTGTACCTTAGATGCGATGGATTTCAAGCCTTGATATGATTTGGTTATCCGTTCCGAGAACATGGCACAGTCCTTTATTCTTTCCTACGAGGATGTAGTTTGTGATTGTTACTTGGCTATTTGCTTGTTTTTTGGATCCTTCAATGAAGAAGGTGTTGGTGCCACATCGTGCACTGCTAACATTTCTTTTGCTGTGTTCTGCTCTCCGTATACTATTTTTACTCCATCATTCGTTGGAAACTTAATCATCTGATGAAGGGTTGAAGGCACCACCCTCATATTTTATATCCATGGCCTTCCAAGCAATGCGTTGTATCTCATGTCACCTTCGATGACATAAAACATGGTACCTTGAATTGCACCGGCCACGTTGACTGGGAGGATGATTTCCCCCTTCGTTGTCTCACTTGCCATGTTGAATCCGTTTAGGACTCGAGAAGCGAGCATAATCTGGTCGAGCAACCCGAGTTTTTCTACTACCCTCGACCAAATTATGTTGGCCTAGCTACCTGGATCCACGAGCACACGTTTAATTTGAAATTTATTCAAAAGAAAAAAAAAATTACCTGTGCTTTCTTATGAGGTTGAGATAAGGTCTTGAGGTCCTCTTCGCTGAATGAAAGGGTGTCTTCAGGTATGTAGCTCCGAGTTTTCTTTCCCCTGGTTATGGATACTTTTGCTTTCTTAAGGATGGGTCCCTGAAGGATGTCGACTCAACCAATAATCATGTGGATGAGATGTCGTGGTTCTTCTATTTCACTTTTCTTGTTTGCCTCTCTTTCCCCAAATTGGTTTTTAGCTCGATCGCTGAGGAATTCTCGAAGGTTCCCTTTGCTGATTAGTCGGGCTACCTCTTCTCGAAGATGTCTGAAATCCTCGGTCCTATGACTGTGGGTATCGTGATATTTGCCTATCAAGTTGGGGTTCCTCTATGAATGATCTGATAGAATGGGTCTCGGCCACCTGGTATCCCTGATCCTACTTATGGCCGATACGATGTATGAGAAATCGATGTTGAAGTTATACTCAGATAGACGGGGTGCCTTTACCGGCCCTGTATGCCTGTCAAACCCTGCTCTATTCACAAGTCCCCGAGGATTCTTTCCTCGGCCCATCCTTTGGTCACTTAGAGGTACATTACGCCTCGGGATATTTCTCCAATTTTCTACGTACAGTTGATACCTTTCTTTGTTTGGCCTTACCTCTCTTTCTGGAAGCATCGATTCCTTTGCTAAAACTCTGATAGGATACACCGAGCTCGAGGGGGCTTCCAATTGGCCGTCCTCTACTCTGATCTTCGACTGGTACCTTTTGTGTACATCCGCCCAAACTATGGTGGGGGTACTCGATTAAATTCTGCTTCAGCTATTTTGAAGTTATCGAGCTTCGCCATTCAAGCCCTGAGTAAAGTCTTGTACCGCCCAATCATCGGAGACTGGTGGTAATTCCATTCTTTCTAATGGAAAGCGGGACACGAACTCCCTTAACATCTCATTCTCCCTTTGCTTGATTTTGAAAACATCAGATTTCCTTGTAGCGACCTTGATGGAACCAACATGTGCTTTCACAAAGGAGTCTGCCATCATGGAAAATTAATTTATCGAGTTCGGGGGCAGGTTATGATACCATATCATGGACCCTTTGGATAGTGTTTCACCAATTTTTTTCAATAGAACAGATTCAATCTCTTTATCTCTTAGGTTGTTCCCTTTCACAGCACAATTGTAGGCATTAATGTGCTCATTAGGGTCTGAGATTCCGTTGTATTTCGGGAGATGGGGCATTCTGAAAATATTCAGGGTGGGCATCAGAGCTACACTTGATGGGAATGGGTTTTGCATGTACTTTTCTGAATCTACACCCTTCAGAATCGGGGGTGCAGCTGGAATCTGATCGAACATCGAGTTATAGGTCTCAACATTATTGTCGTTAGCTTCTATCTTAATTTCGCCCGATTCAATCCTCTTTGCGAGGTCTTCGAGCATCTTCATAATGGCGAGGACGGCTGCTGACCCATTATTGCTCGATCTTTCCGATGCATGTTTGAATGGAGGAGCCGCTTTTAGTGGTGTTGTGCTTGGGGTTCTGTGATGGATTTTTAGTTGAGCAATAGCCACCTGTTGTGCCTGCAACATCTCAAAAATGACATGAAGGCTAACTTCCATTTCCCTTTGAGCAGGGGCTCCATGTGCTTCATGATGGTCTCCTTCATGCACACTATCATCTGTATGAGAGCTCAGATCAACATGTTGAACATTGCGTGAGCCTTCATTGACAGGAATTTGCACTGGTGCCTCTTCAGGGTTTTGCGGCGACATACCTGCACATGAAGCAGCTACGCCATTCTCTCTGTGGTCCTCGGGAGTATTGTTTCTACGCGCGTTTACTGAGTTAGACATTTTCTGACCTGATATTGAAGATTATTGGGCAAGAAAAAGTGTGAAGAATAACTTGTGTTTTAGAAAACCAGCACTAAAACAATCACTATTATTTTTAGCCCCACGGTGGGCACCAAACTGCTTACCTTGAAAATGGTAATTACAATTATACTTCATTAAGTGGTTCTAAAATTATGTGATTTATCTTAATACCAGTTGTTCAGGAAATAGATGCTAAGTGAGAAAACGAAATAAGATCAAAAGGAAACGAGATTATGCAAACTGAGCAACAGAGGGCCTAGTCTCAAGACTGGTCGAAACGGCCCTCGAGGTCGAGTTTAGGAGCTTCGCCAAGGCTATCGAGAAAAATATAACAGAGCCTAAAGGACGACCTATTTGTGATCAATAACAAGTAATAAATGAAAAACGACTCAAGAACACAATAAATGAAAAGCAATAAATCAATGAAACAATTGTAGAGAATGTTTTAGTTAGAGAGTAGAGGATGTTCTTGTTCTTGTATTGAATATCATGTATGTTTGAAAAGTGACAAGGGTCCCCTTTATATATGAGGGGGAATCCCAATATAGTACATGTGTAATTAATGCATAGAGATATGGTTGGTACATCTATTTAATGCCACGGTACGGGCTTGTACTATTTGGTGTACTTTGTCAGCTTTAAACACGTGCCTTTTGGGGTTTTCCCGCCTTTTCACATTGGTCATTGATTTGTACTTCCCCGTGGTCGAGGACCTTCGATATTACCTCTCAATGCCAAAACTCGAGCCTTTGAACCTTCTAAGCACCGTAATGACTGTAAAATCAGGCTCTTCGATTTTAACCGTATACAAAAGGCAATAAATTCGTAGAACAAATATTGAGTATGTTAAGAAGGATGAGAATGTTTTTGCTGTATTCAATATTCATGTGTCCCAAAAAAGGACAAGGGTCCCTTTTATATAGGAGGGGGAATCCCAACATAGCACATGCATAATTATCACCAAGAAATATTGTTGGTACAACTATATAATAGTCTGGTACGGACTTGTACTATTTTGCAGGCGTTGTTAGCTTTAACCAGGTGCTTTTGGGAGCTTCTCACCTTTCCATGATGGTCTTCCATCTTTATTTTGTCTCCAGGTATATTGATCCCTCGATATACTTCCTTGTGGAATACACCTCGGGGTTGATCTTCAGATTCTGCTATCATGAAATCATGATCGGGCTCAGAATGCCGTTGAAGCCTCAAAATTTGTCCTTCCCGTATTTGACCGTATATAGATAGTCCCCGCGTTTCTTGGAATGAAAAGACAAGTAATTATTTGAATTCTCTAACTCTTAAATTCTTCCATTATTACGTCAGTTATGCCATATTAAGCGATTGATGTGACAAGAGGGATGCTCAGAGGTCACGTTCACACAGCTATTGAAAATTCTTCGAACTGATTACGGAGGTTAACTGTCTTTTGGCTTTCCTCAGCGCACATGATTGGCCCCTATAAATACTCCCTCTTTCAACCCTTATTTTTCCTTACATCTTAAAACCTTCAAAAGTTATTTTCCTATCTTTCTTGTGTTCTTTCCCTAATTAATTTTTCTCCTTCGTTCTGAAATCTTCCAGCAAGAATGGCGAAGACCTCCAAAACTGTTTCTTAAGATGATAAAGCTTCCTCATCTTCACGCTCGTCCAAGGGCAAGGCAATAGTACCCCCTCGTGTCGAAGAATGCATCCCAGGCCCTTGTGAAACAACCTCCGATTTCAAGGTTGACAAGCCTTCTTTGAAGCCGGGACGGTGTGAACCCATGTCCCGATATATTATTCTGATAACAGATACCGAGAAGGTGAAGGCCGACTGCTGCTGGGGAGATGCGGTGCAAGTGGAAATTCCTTCTTGGGAAGAAGACATAACAATCCATAATGCTAGTTTTCTTAGTGTGTATACCTAGACTTGATTTATTTTCATTACTACTGAGTTGGTGTACTCACATTACTCCCTGCACCTCTGTGTGCAGATTCAAGTGCAGACATCAAGCTTTAGCTTTTATTCCGCAGCGGAGCCGGATTTGTGGGTTATAGAGGTAGATGTTCAGCGTTCACAGCATCTCTATTTTCCCTTCTTATTGTATTTAGCTTTGACTCGAAGGTTTTGTATTATTATGGTTTATTCTGGATTATTTCTCTAGATGCTCATGACACGTTTGCTCTGGGTTTTGGGGTTGGCAGTCTTGTATAATATTGACCTACTTTATTCAGTAATTTCTATATATTTGTGAAATGCTCGAATTTTAGAATGGGATTTTGAAAGAAATTGTGAACATGTGATTATTTGATAGCCTAGTTCCACGATAGGTGCCATCACGGCCGGTTTAGGATTTGGGGTCGTGACAGTTTGGTATCAGAGCCCTAGGTTACATAGGACTCAACGGTCATGAGCAGGTTTAATAGAGTCTTGCGGATCGGTAAGGAGACGTGTGTACTTATCTTCAAGAGGCTGCCGAAATTTTAGGAAACATTTCTATCTTTATTGAACTCTTTCGTGCTGATCTATTAATTCTTGAAATCTGAACTTATGTTGTTTCATTCTCTAACAGATGGTGAGGACACGCCGCACCGATCAGAGTGACTAGTCACAGGCTAGACCAGCGAGAGGTCGAGGCCGCGGTTGAAGTCGTGGTATAGGTAGGGGCTAGCCCGTGAAGCAACCGGGGCAGTACCTCAGGATCCCCTTATCGATCATGATCAGGTTCCCGCCGATAGTATCCAAGCGGGACAGGCTCAGTCACCAGCAGTGCCTATGGTTATTCTGGGTCTTCAGGAGACCCTGTCTTAGATATTGACAATATGCACCAGTTTAGCTGAGGCAGTCGCCATGTCTTCTACTGCCACTGTAGCTCAGGCCAGGGGAGGCAACCAGACTCCAGCTACCCGGGTACCTGAGCAGGCTGCACAGGGTATTCAGGCACCGGGGCAGCCCCAGCTCAGCCAGTTATGGTCCCTGCTATGCCTGAGGATGAGCAGTGCAGGTTGGAGAGTATCAGCAGACTTCAGCCTTCGACTTTCAGAGGTACAGAGGGCGAGGACGCCCAAGGATTTCTAGATAGGTGCTAGAGGATACTGCCTACCGTAGGTATTTTGGAGACCTGTGGGGTCTCATTTGCTACATTTTAGTTTGCGAGTGCTGCCTTTACATGGTGGAGTCACTCGAGAGGCGTAGACCGGTTGGTTCAGCACCTCTTTCCTGGCGGCAGTTCTCCACGATATTTTTGGAGAAGTATGTTCCTCGGTCTCATAGAGAGGAGCAGCGCAGGCAGTTTAAGCAGTTGCGCCAGGGAGAGTTCTCAATTACTCAGTACGAGATGAGGTTCTTCGAGTTTGCTAGGTATGCTTCTGAGATTGTCCCTACTGATAGGGAGAGTGTGAGGAAGTTTGTGGAAGGTCTTTCTTATCACCTTCGGTTGCTTATGGCTCGGGAGAGAGTATCGGGTGCTTCATTCGAGCTGGTTTTTGACATAGCTCAAGATATTGAGTATGTTCGCCATCATTAGCGGGAGGAGAGGGTGGACAAGAGGCCTCGTGGCTCGGGCAGTTACAGTGGTTCTCCCTTCAGGGGAAAGTTTTAGTAGGTCAGAGGTCGTTCATTCAGGCCTACTCAGTCAGGTCGTCCAGCATATAGTGGTGCCTCCTCGGGGCAGGGTTCCCGTGGTTCTCAGACAAGCCGCACTTCATTTGGGGCCCTCACAGCTCAGAGTGCAGCTCGAGAACCCCCAGTTCAGGGTTCTTCTATGCATGAGTCTTCCAGTGGCCGTACAGGTGCTAGTGGTTTCTATCTGTCCCCGCCTCTAGCTCCAGGGAGTTGCTTTGAGTGTGGAGAGTTTGGGCACATGTGGAGGAAGTTTCTCCGCTGTTCCGGTTGATCTTCTCAGCAAAGGGGCCAGCCCTCGACTTCGGTTCCAGTCGCTTCACCACCCGCCCCGGCAGCCAGGGATGGTGGTCAGTCACCTAGAGGCCGCTCTAGAAGGGGAGGTCGAGCAGGGGGAGGTCAGGCTCGCATGTATGCATTTCCAGCTAGGCCGGATGCTATGGTCTAAATGCCGTGATCGCAGGTATTGTTTCAGTTTGTTGTCGTGATGACTTGGCTTTATTTGACCCTGGTTCTACATATTCCTATGTTTCTTCGTATTTTGCCAATTTTCTGAGTGTTCCCCGTGAGTCTCTAGTCACCTGTGTTCATGTGTCGATTCCGGTGGGCGATACTGCTGTTGTGGACCGTGTGTATTGGTCGTGCATTATATCTATTGGGGGTCTGGAGACCCGAGCAGACCTATTGTTACTCAGCATGGTCGCTTTTTACGTGATATTGGGCATGGATTGGTTATTTCCGTGCCATGTTGTTCTTGATTGTCACGCTAAGACCGTGACCTTAACTATGCCGGGCTGTCTGAGGGTCGAGTGGAGAGGTTCTTCTGAGTATAAGCCTAACAGGGTGATTTCTTACCTGAAGGCTCAGCGCATGGTTGAGAAAGGGTGTTTATCTTATTTGGCCTTTGTGAGGGATGTCGGTGGCGAGACTCCCGCTATTGAATCAGTTCCTGTGGTCCGTGACTTTGCGGATGTGTTTCATGCAGACCTGCCAGGCATGCCACCTGACAGGGATATTGATTTTGGTATTGACTTGGTGTCAGTCCCTCAGCCTATTTCTATTCCTTCATATCGTATGGCACCAGCGGATCGAAAGGAAATGAAGGAGCAGCTTCAGGAGTTCTTGTATAAGGGGTTCATTCGTCCTAGTGTGTCACCCTGGGGAGCACCAGTGTTGTTCGTGAAGAAGAAGAATGGTTCCATACGTATGTGTATTGACTATCGGTAGTTGAATAGGGTTGCGGTGAAGAACCGGTATCCCTTGTCCCGCATTGATGATTTGTTTGACCAGCTTCAGGGAGCCAGAGTGGTTTCCAAGATTGATTTGAGATCTGGGTATCATCAGTTGAGGATTCGGGATTCTGATATTCCGAAAACCGCTTTAAGGACCAGATATGGTCATTATGAGTTCTTGGTTATGTCATTTGGGTTGACCAATGCCCCAGCTGCGTTCATGCAATCAATGAACAGCGTGCTTCAGCCTTATCTTGATTCCTTCGTCATTGTGTTCATTGATGACATCCTAGTTTAGTCTCGTAGATAGGAAGATCATACTCGGCATTTGAGATTTGTGTTGCAAAGGTTGAGGGAGGAGAAGCTTTATGCAAAATTATCCAAGTGTGAGTTTTGGCTTGGTTCAGTGGCTTTCTTGGGGCATGTGTTGTCCAGTGAGGGGATTCAGGTTTATCCAAAGAAGATAGAGGCGGTGCAGAGTTGGCCCAGACCATCCTCAGCTACAGAGATTAGGAGTTTTCTTAGTTTGGCAGGTTATTACCGTCGCTTTTTGTGGAGGGATTCTCTTCTATTGCTTCGCCTTTGACCAGATTGACCCACAAGGGTGATCTATTCAGATGGTCTGATGAGTGTGAGGAGAGCTTTCAGAAGCTCAAGTCAGCATTGACTACAACTCCAGTACTAGTTTTGCCTGCTGGTTTGTGTTCTTACATAGTTTATGTGATGCTTCTAAAGTTGGCTTGGGAGCGGTATTGATGCAGGACGGTAGGGTGATTTCCTACGCATCCAGACAGTTGAAGGTGCACGAGAAGAATTATTCAGTGTACGATCTTGAGTTAGCTGCCATTGTTCATGCCTTGAAGATTTGGCGGCATTATCTGTATGGAATGTAGTGTGAGATTTTCATTGATTATCGTAGTTTGCAGTATCTGCTGAGGAAGAAGATTTGAATTTGTGTCAGAGGAGATGGTTAGAGCTCCTTAAGGATTATTACCACACTATCTTATATCATCCGTGGAAGGCCAATGTAGTGGCCGATGCCTTGAGTCGCAGAGCAGAGTGTTTGGGGAGTTTAACCTACCTTCCAGTAGTAGAGCATCCATTAGTCCTTGATATTCAGGCCTTAGCAGGTCAGTTGGTGAGATTGGATCTATTAGAGCCCCCGCGGGTGTTGGCTTGTGTAGCCTTCATGTATTCTCTTTACGACCAGATTAGAGCACGCCAATGTGATGATCCACATTTGCTTGTTCTTCAGGACAGGGTCCATCGCGGTGATGCCAGAGATGTGGTTATTGGTGATGATGGGGTCATGAGTATGTAGGGCCGGATTTGCGTGCCCAATGTAGATGGTCTTCGAGATTTGGTTCTAGTAGAGGCTCATAGTTCGCGGTATTCCATCCATCCGCGTGCCGAAAAGATGTATCAGGATTTGAGGCAACATTATTGGTGGAGGAGGATGAAGAAGGATATTGTGGTGTTTGTGGCTCGGTGTCTCAACTGTCAGGAGGTCAAGTATGAGCACCAGAGACCTAGGGGATTGCTTCAAAGGTTTGATATTCCGGAGTGGAAGTGGGAGCAGATCACCATGGACTTCGTAGTTTGACTCCCACAGAATTCGAGGAGATTTGATGCTATATGGGTTATTGTGGATCAGCTGACCAAGTCCGCGCACTTCATTCCTGCTGGTACTACGTATTCTTCGGAGAGGTTAGTTGAGATTTATATCAGGGAGATTGTCTGATTTCATGGGGTTCCAGTTTCTATCATTTCCGACAGAGGCACTAAGTTCACATCTCAGTTTTGGAGAGCCATGCAGAGAGAATTGGGTACTCAGGTTGAGTTGAGCACCGCGTTTCATCCCCAGACCGACGGGCAGTCGGAGCGCACCATTCAGATTTTGGAGGATATGTTGCATGCTTGTGTGATTGACTTTGGTGGTTCATGGGATCAGTTTCTGCCACTAGCGGAGTTTGCATATAATAACAGCTATCAGTCGAGTATTCAGATGGCTCCGTATGAGTCTTTGTATGGTACGAGGTGCAGAACTCTGGTTGGTTGGTTTGAGTCGGGCGAGGCTAGGCTATTGGTCACAGACTTGGTTCAGGATGCTTTGAGTAAGGCAAAGTTGATTCAGGAGCAGCTTCACACGACGCAGTATAGGCAGAAGAGTTATGCGGATCGGAAGGTCCGAGATGTGTCTTTCATGGTTGGGGATAAGGTGTTGCTGAAGGTGTCACCCATGAGATTCGAGAAGAGAGGGAAGCTGAGTCCCAGGTTCATTAGGCCATTTGAGGTGCTTCAGAGGATTGGGGAGGTTGCTTATAGTCTTGCTATGCCTCCCAGTTTATCGAGTATTCATCCAGTATTCCATGTTTCGATGCTCCAGAAGTATGTTGGTGACCCTTCCCATGTTTTGGACTTCATCACGGTTCAGCTCGAGGGTGATATTTCATATGAGCTAGAGTCAGTGGATATTTTGGGTCGACAGGTCTGGAAGCTGAGGTCTAAGGATATAGTTTCAGTGAAGGTTCAGTGGAGAGAGCATCCGGTGGAGGATGCCACCTGGGAGACCGAGCGGGAGATGCGGGACAGACATCCTCACTTATTCGAGGGTCCAGGTATGTTTCTAGACCCGTTCGAGGATGAACGCTTGTTTAAGAGGGGGAGGATGTAACGACTCGGCCGGTCATTCCGTGAGATTTACCCCGTTTTCCCTATTTCTGCATTTGTTGTATATCACTATCCTGTTTTTGATGTGTTGGATCAGTTGATTTGGGTGCAGAGTGGTTATGGTAAGAGTTTAGGCATTTAGCCTTTTAAAGTAGCCTAATAGTTGAGAAAGTCAACTGAGACTTGACTTATTGGTACACGGCCTTGGAATGTGGATTTTATGGCTCGGATAGATTTGTTAGGTGATTTGGGACATAGGAGTGTGATCAGAATATTCTTGTGATGTCCGGTGTAGAATTAGGCTTGAATTGGCAAAAGTTAGTTTTTGGCGATTTTCGGTCGGTAGTGGAAGATAGGCTATCGGGGTCAGAATGGAATTCCAGAAGTTGGAACAGGTTCTTCATGTCATTTAGGATATGTCTGCAAAAGTTCAGGTCAATCGGAGGTGTTTCGGTTGGTTTCGGCGTAGTTGGCGTAATTTTAAAGTTTCAAAGTTCATAGGCTTGGATTTGATGCGATTTTGGTGTTTCGAAGGCTCGACTAAGTTTGCATGATGTTATGGGATATGTTGGAATGCTTGGTTGAGGTCCCGAGGGCCTCAGGTGTGTTTCGGGTGGTTAACGGACCAACTTTTGGCTTGAAATCTGGGCAGATTTATGCTGGTGCGGGGTTCTGGTTTCCTTCTACGCGATCGCGTGAGGATGTTTGCGATTGCATAGGGTAAAATAGTGAGGCAGGATTTTTGTTAAACACGATTGCGTGGTGGAGGTCGCGATCGCGATCGCGTGAGTATGAGGTGGTTGGTCAGTGTAATCACGTGGTGTTGTTTGCGTTCGTGTAGAGTTAGATGGGCGCGTGAGTGAGTTGAGCCGTTGTTCTTCGCGATCGCGTAGAGTGGTTTGCGATTGCGTGGGTTTATGTTCTGATGAATCGCGATCGCATGTGGATGTCTGCGATCGCGTAGGGTAATTTGATGGGGCAGAAGATTTGTACTTTGCGATCGCGTGCCAATGTTTGCGAGCGCATTCAAGAAAATATATTAGCTGGGTAGAATGTTTAAAAGGCCTATTGTACGAATTGGCTTATGTTTTCCTCCATTGTTGATGATTTCGGATCACTTTGACAGGATTGAAGAGGGAATTGAAGGAAATCAGTTGGAGGTAAGGTTTCTAACTTCATAACCTGTTTATGGATCGATTTCTAAGTGATTAAACTATAAAATTTCTGGAATTGAACCAAAATTGGGGAAGAAGGGGTGCATGGGAATTTGATTCTTCTTTTGAGCATTTGAGTGGGAAACTGTGGTTCTATTTTAGTGTTCTTGGTATGTGTAGAATCATGGGAGGACGAGGATTCTAATGATGTAAAAATTATCGAATTCCGAGACGTGGGACCGGGGCTCGGGTTTGGCCGAATTTTGAGATTTTTGTGTAATTTGATAGTTTTCGATTGCGTTGCGTTCCTTGGTTATATAGTGATGATCTTAAACTGGTTTTGGCTAGATTCGTAGAAATCGGGAGCCAATTTGAGGGGCAAGAGCATTGCGAACTAGTGTCGCTGCCCGGTAAAGGTAAGTAATTGTTATAAATCTTGTCTGAGGGTATGAAACCCTAGACTCCATATTTCCCACTGATTTTAGAAAGGCGCACATGTCGGATGACGAGTATGTGGCGCGTACTGGTTTTTGGACTACACTAAGTCCTCTCGTGGCAACTAATGAGTTGCATATGTTTACTCAAAACCTTATGTTAATCTATGTTACAGAGATTTGTGAATTAATTGGGCTATAAGCCATGTTTGGGGCCTAGTGCCGATATGTTTTAACCCCTTAGGAGCTATATTACTGATATTCTCACTACTTTGAAACTATGATTTTACACTCAGTCTTCCTGTTAAATTGTTGAGACTCCTATTTGATGATATTATGATTTCTTGAAATGAAATACTATTTGGGTCGAGAACCCCATTTTATTTATGGCCCAAGTGGCATGTTGAGAGTGTTTAACTAAGTGAGGCCGAGGGCCAATGTTGTGGGGATATTTATGATATGAGACAGGCCAAGAGACTGAGAGTGATTGATGCCATGATTTGGCTTGTTTATTGGCGCTTGGGCTGAAGGAGCACCTCCGAAGTCGGAGTCTGTACACACCCCTAGTGAACGCAGGCACCTACCGAGTGCCGAGTGCCGAGTGACGAGCGATTGGGATGCTGAGTGACTGTGAGGCGCTGAGTGACTGTGAGGTGCTGAGGGACTGATTCTGAATGACTGTGAGGCATGCACGAGGGGCTGATTAAGATTCATGTTTTGCCCAAGGGGCTGCTTATGATTTTACTACTTTCACGCTGAGCTTATGAAATGTTTTGCCCGAGGGGCCTCTATATGATTCATTTAATTTTATACTAAGACTTTTGGTTGAAGTTGTTGAAAAAATATACATTTCAAAAGGTTTTTTCTGAAGTTGGTTTTAAGGCATGACGATTTCATATATCTATGTTATACTATTGGAAAGTAAGGCTATGCCTCTTGTGACTTGATGCAATTGATTTTATGTGTTTCCTTGCTACTTAGACTTGATTTATTTTCATTACTACTGATTTGGCGTACTCACATTACTCCCTGCACCTCTGTGTGCAGCGAAGCTGGATTTGTGGGATATAGAGATAGCTATTCAGCGTTCGCAGCATCTATGTTTTCCCTTCTTATTGTATTTAGATTTTATTCGAAGGTTTTGTATTATAATGGTTTATTTTGGCTTACTTCTCTAGATGCTCATGACATGTTGGCTCCGGGTTTTGGGGTGGCAGTCTTGTATAATATTGGCCTACTTTATTCGGTAATTTCTATATATTTGTGAAATGCTCGAATTTTAGAATGGGATTTTGAAAGAAATTGTGAACATGTGATTATTGAATAGCCTAGTTCCATGATAGGTGCCATCACGGTCGATTTAGGATTTGGGGTCGTGACAGTTTTGGGGCATGACAAACTTGGTATCAGAGCCTAAGGTTTTAAAGTGTCCTAGGATGTTTCGGATTCGTGTCTAGTAGAGTCCTTCTTATCGTTGTGTTGTGGACCACATCTATAAGTTGGAGGCTACATGGAAATTTAGGAATGTTACCCTTCTTAAGAACTCTAGATCGTGCAAAAAATCTTGATTATAAGATTGTCTTCTAACTTGAAGGTTCAAGGTTAGTTTAGACGCTCGTTCGTCTATTTCAAGTAATGTTTCCATATACAATAACAAATGGGAAAAGGCCTAAATATTATGGAGACGGCACATGTATCATGTTGAACGAATGGTATGGACATATAAGACTAGTACATACTACCATGAGCATACTTCACATGATGAAAGTGACAAAAGTGATTACCCACCTCCAAAGAGACATCAACTTGATAAAGGAAACCTAAGCTTCAATAGCACATATGATGATGTGGGTTGTGTGGGAATAATGTATATGACCCTGAGGTGTAAAAGAAAATTTGTTATATAAACATGTGATATATGGAGGGAATGACCGGGAGATTAATGATGAGAGTGTGAGTCTCTCACAGGGGACAAGAAATTATGAAAGGAGAGTCAATTGAACCCACAATGGGGAGACCCTTGTACTATGAATTTTATAAGAATCTAGAAATGTACGAAGTTGTGTACACTCCTAAAGGATATTGACACGAAGAATTAGAATCCCAAGCCTGTGTGGCCGGATAAGTGTAGAACACCTATGGGATTAATAATGTGGCGACTTAAATCTCTCTAATAGTCGAACATGAGACATGATACATATGCCCCTCAAGTTTCTAAATTCAAGACTTGTGTAGAAACCCGGGACATTCACCCCAAGTTGGGAAGGAAGGGCCATAGCGAGGCTACTTCAATACAATGAAACAAGAGTCGGACCATGTAGCTATGATGTTTGAATATTTTGTTGAAGTCATGCGTAGTCTAGAAAAGTGATAATAGGTAACGTGATTCTCTGAAAGGATATCCTAATGATTGACCACTAGTAAACCAAGAAGGTGGAAGGTTAAGGAAGTTAAATTCTTCATACATGGAAATGTAAATGACAGGGTTAACGATCCTGCAAACTAAGAGTAAAGTTTCTAAAGGGATTTATACTTCTAAGGGTCAGAAACAATTGAACCCAAAGAAGTACTCTAGGTCAAATGTGAAAGGTTGGGAGTTTTTCGAATGGGCTAATCATGGATTTGCGATTTAACTAATGTTTCGAGGCTTTAAGAAAGGTGGAACGAGTGGGAGAAAAAAGTGTGATGCTATAAGAACCCAAGAGTTCCTTTGGACTTGATGGAGGGTCGCTTAAGAACCTTACAAGCAAGTAAGTGTTAAGTGATACGCAGATGAACACATTTTACCACGGATATCACAACAAGTGTCGAGAGGTGAGCATAATGAATTTCTAAGAGAAAAGACCATATAACATACGGAAGAGTGCATAGATATTCCCTAATTAGGATGAATGAGGAGAGAAGAAATGGGAAGGAAGTCTAATAAATTGTGATGGTCCTGGTTATCGTAAAATAGTTTGTATCAGAATGGTCGACTCGCCTAGCGCACTAGTGTTAATAGAAGGTATAAAGGACTAACTGTAATGCAACTGACTTGGGTGAATCTGGGTATCAACTAAATGATCTAGAGGGAGTTCATGTCTACATATGACAACGAAAAGTGAAATTATTGGCGCTGAAGTGGTGGTATGATAAGCTCAACAAACCAAGAAAATGATACTACGAGTTCACGGGAGGCAGAGAAGTGTGTGGAACAATAAGACTATCAACTATGCACTGTGAGCAAAATTTAATGGGAATGAATGTTGCAGTTAGAAAGAAAAGATGGTACCAACATATTGTCCAGGATAAAGGGCGATCAAAAAGGAAAAGACAACACAATCTACCCAAATGGGGCAAAGGAAAAGGTTCCAAATAGATTGAGAGAGGATTAACACTTGTTACGGAACAAGCATGTTTAACATGGTAGCTCTTAAACCACAATACCAAGAAACTCTATTGGTAGCTACAATACTAGGAATAAGGTGAGTTACTCATCAAGGATAGAATCAGGTGGACTAAGTCTTACACTTAAGAGGAAAAATCAAAAGTCATTGACGAGGAATTCAGGAGGATCTCAAGTTTCAAAGAATGCCTTGTTCGAGCCAGTGACTCTTCCTAAATTGTATATACATAAAAGGTGTTTATACGTTTTTTGGGAGGTGTTTTACAGTAAAGAGGTGTCGTCAGAATGTTCACAAGGGAAGTGCAGTAGTTTCTTGAAATTCTATAAGGCACATAAGGGGAAAGAAGTTGGCTAAGAAAGATCTGAGCACAATGTTACCTTACATTTAATACAATGTCATGTAGGTTGATGTTATTAGGGTGTGTGTGCAAGCTAGCAGATGTTATTCACATGAAAAAGATGGTCTTATAAGAAAACTCATCCAGTCATTTCTTTTGTTGAAAATTTGGAAGAGCAAGTTGCAAGTATTCATAGAGGATGGTAACCATATCAAGGAAATTATTTTAGAACTCAATTCCTAGGAGGTCTTATGTAAGAGAAATGTGTTAAACGTGTTCCAATAATGATGCAACATGTTAAGGTGATAGTTTATGCCTCTAGGAAACTCAGTAATCATGGAAAGAACTATGGAGCACATGACTTAAAACTTGTAGCAGTGTCTGTATTAGGTCCATATGCATATAGTCACGAACCATAAGAGCCTCCAATATATTTCCAAACAAAAGGAATTGAATTGTAGAATAGAATATAGTTAGAGTTACTCAAAGATTACGACATTATATTCTATATCACGCAGGGAAAAGCCAATGTTGTGGAGGATGTTCTTAGCTGGAAATATATGGTAGTTTGGCTCACTTGGAGGAACATCAAAGGCTGATTGTCCAATGAGGTTCATCGATTGGCTAGTTTGAAAGTTCTCCTTACGAACTCTAGTGATTGAGGGGTAATTGGGCAAAATAAGTCTGAATTATCGCTTGTTGTGGAAGTCAAAGAAAATCAATATGATGATCTATTGTTGGTACAGTTGAAGGAGGGGATTCATAGACACAAAACAACAACGGTTTCTCTTGGCATGGATGATGGTAAACTACGGTACCAAGGGTGACTATGTTTCCAAATATAGACGGTCTTCGGGAAAGAATCATAGCTGAAGCTCACACTTCTAATTGTTATGTACACCCAGGCTCTATAAAATGTATCATGATCTCAAGGAAGTCTATTGGTGGAATGATATGAAGAGGAATGTCGCGGACTTTGTGGTAAAATTTCCAAATTGTCAGCAAGAAAAGGCCAAATATCAAAGGCCCGGTGGGTTGGCTCAGAACAAAAAAAATAAACTCCAATTTGAAAGTGGGAAATGGTTAATATGGACTTTGTGGTAGGACTGTCATGTACCCAACACAAGTTTGACTCAATTTGGGTAGTTGTGGACCGACTCACGAAATCAGCACTTTTCTTGCCTGTTAAATTTACCAACATAGCATAACAGTATGATCAGTTGTATATCAAGGAAATAGTCAGGTTGCATGGCACTCCAGTTTTTATCATTTCCGATCGACGGACATAGCTCACAACTAACTTTTGGAAGAAATTTCGGCAAGGTTTGGGTACTCAGGTAAATCTTACACAACCTTCCATCGACAAACTGACGGGCAGGCAGAGCGGGCTATTCAGACACTTGAGGACATATTGCGTGCTTGTGTTCTTGATTTCAAAGGTAGCTGGGACGAACATTTTCCACTCATAAAGTTTTCTTATAATAACAGTTTCCATGCAAGTATTCAGATGGAACCATTTGAGGCATTCTATGGTAGGAGATGTAGATCCCCCATTGGGTGGTTCGAGGTCACGGAAGCTGAACTAATTGGGCCAGACCTTGTGCATCAGGCTATGGAAAAGGTTAAGATCATTAAGGAGTGACTGAAAACTGCTCAGAGTCGCCAAAAGTCTTATACGGATGTTCGTCATAGGGATTTGTATTTCAAAGAAGATGATTGGGTATTCTTTAAAGTGTCCCCCTTGAAGGGTATTATGCGATTTGGAAAGAAAGGGAAATTGATTTTGAGGTATGTCAGGTAGCGAACGAAAATTTAGGAACAAAGAGATAGACTCCGTGAAAGTATTATGGCGAAACAAACAAGTTGAGGAGGCCACTTGGGAGGCCGAGGATGAAATGAAAAAGGAGTACCCGCAATTGTTTGAATAACCATGTAATAATTTTATGAAGTTGTTTACCATAAATTTTGTATGACTTGTTCTGCTAAGGCAAAGATATTCCTTCTTAGCTATATGTTCCTTATAAAGCCAAATTAGTGTTATTTTGTGTCCTGTTGTGTTATTCAATCATAAATGTGTTTTTAGAACGTGTTTCTCGGGCTCTATGACAAATGGATAGGCCTAGTTACAAAGGAAACTCTAGAAATATTTTTAAAAAATGGGGAGTTAGGAAAATTTGGACCTAATGGTATATGGTATAAAAACAGAAACTCCATAACAAACTATAAAGTAAGACTTGATCCTTATTCGAGGAAGAATAATCTTAAGTGTGGGAGAATGCAAGGCCCTGACAAAAAAACTTCACTTTGTAATTTAATGTTTTGTGGTGTCAAGGTAGGCTAATGTATTGTATTTTTGAAGTTTTGGGTTGTACAATAAGCTAGAGAGTTAAAAATTTTCGTCACGGCTACACCAGGCTTTAGCGAGGATAAAGCCGGGCTAGACCAGGATTTAGGCTGGCGAGGCCAGGCTGGACCAGGCTTTAGGCTAGCGACACCAGGTCTGTAGCCCGGTCCCAAAATTTTGGACTATTCATTCTTCTGTCTTTATAACCCGACCCAACTTCGTTAAATACAGGCAATGGGTCTTTTTGAGCTAAAATATCTGATGTTTTAGAGTGAGAGAGGGAGCCTTTGAGAGAGAAAGTGATCTTCATTAAAGCATTCTTCAATTCTTACAAAAATTTTTGAAGATTAACAAGGAAAACACACTAGATCTTCATCCTTGAGGTAAGATTCTACACCCTAACCCCTAATTTTTCAATTTTAGCTAATGATGGGTACTTATCAAGAAAGTTTGTGGGTATTGGAGTTGTTATTTTTCTTGCATATGTTATCAAGGATGTAGGAACATTGTTGAGCTATAAATGTTTAAGGATGGGTTGAAGGTTGATGAAATCCTCTATAAAAAGACCTTAAAGACTTAATGCACACTTAGTGTTTGATGGGACGCTCAAACGAGCAAAGACTATGAATATCTTCCTAATTTGTGTTCAATTTTGTTATGTCTTGAATTAGATTGGGATTGCTAGGATATCCGGAATGTTGTAGTAATTTAAGAAAAGCTCAAGCAAGGTATGCATGTCTAAGACCCACTCTTCTTAGAAATTCAACCCCTTGATGTCCATGCAATTGGTGTAAGTCCCAAGATTTAATGATATAGAAATTGTTATTCCATACATGCTTGTGTTGCAAGAATATATGTACAATAAGTGTTTCAATGTTCCCATAATGCTATCTTGTAGCTTGGGGATGTGTTAAGGATATGCAATATGTGCTAAAATGTCAAGACTTCTAGTTGAGCTTGAATAAAGATTGTTATGCCAAAGTATGTGAAGGCCTCTAGTTACCTACGATCTATAATTGCTCTCATCTGTACTCAATATCATTAATTGAAAGGCTTGTTTGTTGAAAATGATAATAATATGAAATGTGGGAAAGAACTTGCATTTTCAATTATGGTCAAGAGCCAAGATATGATATAACGATTGTGCCCACTAGTGCCGATGAATTGATATATGTGGAAGAAATATGAAATGTGATGATCGATGAAAAATGGTAATGTCTTGGCTAAGATGGCCTAGCCGATCGGCGCATGATAGGACGCAATGCCGCACACATAGTTGTACTGAGCTGGAAGCTGAAATCTGAAATTGAAACTGGAATTATGATTATGGTGAATGTCTCTAATGGGACGACCTAGCCGATCGGGTCGTGATCAGACTCTGTATAAAAGTATTGAGGTATTGTATATCATGAGGTATTTATAATAATGATGTGCCCATTTAAAGATATGAAAATTACTTGAAAGCTTATGTGATTCTTAATGTGATGTTGTAGTGTTATTTAAGGTTTCCATTGATTCCGTGATTATTTCTTCTTGTATTATTGTTCTTTCTAATGAGATGGTGTTTAGTTATACATACTAGTACTATTCAACAGTACTAGCGTCCTTTTTGCCGGGGGCGGTACATATTTATATGGATGTAGGTGGTTCTATAGCAGACAGTGTTGATCGCAGCTAGTGCTACATCATCATCATCTTCCCGGCAGACTTTGTGAGCCCCATTTCTTCCTGGGTTCATGTAGTACATCTTTTGTTTGTATGTTTGCCACGTTTTGAGGTATATCCGGGGCCTTGTTGCCTATGTTGTTATGACTCTCTTTTGTATCATTAGAGGCTTCGTAGGCACTATGTGGTTGTATATGTGTATTGGAAGGGTTAGTGGATTATGTTGTGTTTGGACCCTTGTTCCTTTAAATTGAGAAGTGTTTGTAATTTTGAAGAACTTACTAATGAGGTAACAATTAAATCAATATGGAAATATTTACAAAAATTTTCCGGTTGTATAATTATTAATAACCTATTTTCTTGATCATAATGAGTTGGGTAGAAAATGTCTAATAAGCTTGCTCAGTCGGGTTCACTCGGTTGAGTGACGGTCGCGCTCCCCGACTTTGGGGCGTGACATTAAAGGTAATCTCTTGTTCTATAAGTTATAAAGTCTCACAAATAAATATCACTCTTTTAAAAGTAAATACACAAACGTTTTCCCAAAAAATAAGTTTTCAAGCAAGACCTAAAACCTTTTTCATAAATCTTACTTAGCAACTTTCACCACTATGAAATCTGAATAAAGACCTTTCTTTCGCCAAACCAGGCCGATGTTTGAGGAGCTATCTCAGATAGATTTTACGGGATGCCTACCCCTTTCCCCTTAGAATAATTAGAACCCATACAGAGATCTCACTGGTTAGTACACCATTGGAATAATAGTTTTCATAGATTTATAAGTACCATAGTATACCTTAAATATTAGGTGGAGACTCTCTTTTTCAACTTAAGAAGAACAATTATTTGTATTTTATTTTGACCTATACAAAATAGGGTGCAATAGCTACCGATGATATCCCTCCCCCCCCCCCCCCCCCCCCCCCCCCCCCCCGATGTTGTTTTTGCTAGAGGTCGAGGTTGAGGCAGAGGCTGATGTGGTGCATGTGCTGCATCGAAGGTCCTTGATAGGGCTACGACAAAGGAGCCACATATAGCTTTGGTTGGAGAGAGGCACCTGAGGCTCATGTAACTACCCATGGACTCCAGGAGACTATGGCACATTTCTTGAGCATGTTCGGTACCCTAGCTCTGGTAGGATTGATCCCAGTTTCACCAGCTACTTATCATGCAAGGGGAGAAGATAAGATTATCGTCGTCCCTACACTAGAGCAGCTAGTCCATGTTTGACCACGTTCTGAGTGTTATGCCAGTAGAACCCGTGATTGCAGTTCAGCCTGAGGTCAAGCCGATAGCATCAAAGGAGGAGTAGAAGAGGCTTGAGAGTTCAAGAAGTATTTTCCTCCTACTTTTAGTGGTGCAGCTTCTGAGGATGCACATGATTTTCTAGATCAGTGCAACCATATTTTATGCATTATGGGAATCGTGGAGGTGAGCAGGGTTAACCTTACTAAATTCCACCTAACAGTGTCGACTTATAGATATGGAAGACATATGAGGAGAGCAGTCCAGCTAGCATATCACCACTTACTTGGACTCAATTCACTGATATGTTTTCGAGGGAGTACATTCCCTAGACCCTCTGGGATGCGTTATGCATCAAGTTTGAGTAGTTGCGTCAGGGGAATATGACGGTGTCTAAGTACACTATGAGGTTTAGTGAGTTATCTCATCACGCTCCTGCTTTGCTTTCTAAAGTCAAAGAGAGAGAGTTTTCAGATTTATTGAGGGTCTTAGTTATGGTCTCAGTTTCAGGATAATGCGGGAGTTGGAGACTAATACTCATTCCAGATGGTTGTGGAGATCTTTATGAGGTTTTAGCTTATATATCACCAGGAGAGAGGGGATTGGGAGGCCAAGAAGCCTCAAGATTTTTAAGGATTTAGTGGTTCTAGCTTAACAGTTTTAGCTCATCGAGGCTGAGGTTATATCACTCCACCAATTCATTCTGCACTTCAGCTCATACCCAGTGCTCCAACTATTTAGGGCCCTCAGTGCGCTCCTTTTCGACAACCATCTTCCCATGCATCTTCTTCACTTTGCCTACAATTTTTATTCGAGTCGTCCATATCAGAATCAGTTCCAGTAGCCATGCTTGCAGAGAGGTTGTTTTGGAAGTGGTGAAACTAGGCAGATGGTGAGAAATTATTCTAAACTTAGGAAGGTGAACCTCCACTAAGTACACATGTTATGATTGTTACTCCAGTTGGTACTCCACCTGCACAACCATCTAGAGGTGGAGGATAGGCGGGTAGAGGGCATCCTATAGAGGGAGGTCATGCCCGATGTTATGCTTTTCATGGTAGGACTAAGATTGTGGAATCAAATTATGTTATCATAGGTATTGTTCTGATTTGTCAAAGGGATGCATTAGTTTTATTTGATCCGGGTTCAACTTATTTGTATGTGTCATCCTATTTTGCTTCATATTTAGATATGTCTCATGATTCTTTGGATACCCCTATTTATATATCTATGTCTATTGGGGATTCTATTATGGTAGACCGTATTTATGGGTCGTGTTTGTTTAGTATTAGGGGTTATGTGACCGGGGTTGACCTTATGCTACTAAATATGGTAGACTTAAATGTGATTTTTGGCATGGAATGATTGTCACCATATCATGCTATTCTGGAGAGTCAAGCTATGACCATGACACTGGCCATGACGGGGTTACTATGGTTAGAGTGGAGAGGTACATTGGGTCATGTTCCTTCTAGGGTGGTGTCCTTTCTAAAGCACGGCAAATGGCTGAGAAGGGGTGCTTGGCATTTTTAGCCCTTGTGAGGTATATCACTGCTGATACTCTTACCGTTGAGTCAGTTCTGATGGTAAGAGAAATTCCAGACGTGTTTCCAGCAGACCTGTCGGGCATGCCACCCAATAGAGTTATTGATTTTCGTATTGACTTGGTGCCTGGTACTCAACTCAACTCAACTCCATTCCACCATATTGCATGGAACTAGCGGAGTTGAGGGAATTAAAGGAACAACTTCATGAGTTTCATGATAAGGGCTTCATCAGACCGAGTGTCTCGCCTTGTGGTGCTTCAGTTCTATTTGTGAAGAAGAAAGACGTCTCTATGAGGATGTGTATCAACTATATGTAGTTTAACAAGTTTACAGTCAAGAATAAGTACCCACTACCACATATTGATGTTTTTTTCGATCCGCTTTAGGGTGTTAAGGTATTCTCAAATATTGATTTAAGATCGGGGTACCATCACTTGAATATCCAGGCTTACTATATTTTGAAGACGACATTCAAGACCTGGTACGGTGATTATGAATTTCTAGTGATGTTTTTGGGCTGACAAACGCCCCAATACATTTCATGCACTTGATCAACAGCGTATCCAGCCATATCTTGACTCCTTTGTCATCGTGTTCATTGATGACATATTGGTGTACTCTTTCCGCCGACAGCATCATGAGAACAAATTCAAGATTGCGATCCAAATGTTGAGGGAGAAGAAGCTATATGCTAAATTCTCCAACTAAGAGTTTTGGCTTGATTCAGTGGCATTCTTAGGCCACATGGTGTCCAGGGAGGGGATTAACGTGGACTCGAAGAAGATTAAGGCAGTTCAGAGTTGGCCTAGGCTTTGTACCTCTACTGATGTCTTGAGTTTTCTAGACATGGATGGGTATTATCACCGCTTTATCGATGGTATTTTCATCCATCGCAGGTCCTCTGACTAGATTGACTCAGAAGGGTACCCCATTCAGGTAGTCTAACGAGTGTGAGGAGAGCTTTCAGAAGCTCAAGACCGCCTTGAGAACCTCTCTAGTTCTGGTTTTGCCTTCAAAATTGTCACGCCCCGACCTTGAGGAATGTGACCGGCGCTCAATCGAGGTACTCCAGTCAAGCAAACCTACTTGATGCCTTCTACCGACCATACCCATGAAAAAAGTGAAGATGTATACGATTCATGATACAGTGGGAGGGGTTACAAGAACAACACCAATTTCATTACCTTGAGTTACGTTATTTACAACTTCAAAAAAACATAATACACCTGCATAGTTTTGAAGTGGAAACAAAGGGAGTTTCCAATTCGCTTAACCATTAAATGGAGTAGTTTTCAAAACTCTCTCTAGTCCCTCTCTACAATTACAATTTATGCAACATTCAAACTCCTCCAACCTAATTCCTCTAAAACCACCGGATATTAATTCCATGCAATCCATCCTTTATCCTACTCCATCCATTCCCAGTTTTTAAGTTAAACTACTAGATGGAATGAAAGATGGTCAAATCAACATGATCATCGACTCAGATGTCCAAAAATAACATGCAATATACACTGACAAAAAGGGGGATAAAGTCACCCATTCAGATGGTGAACGAACAAATTCAATTATCCCTAAAAGACCTCCAAAGAATGTATTACCCATGGATATTCTCAACAATAATAAAGCTTCAAGAAATGAGGTTCGAACACCACTTACTTAAAAGGAAAATTCAAGACTTGTGAAAATTAAAAGAAAACTTTGTACTGATCGATGTAGGGTACGATTATTATATTACAAAGTTAAACAATTAAGATAGTATGCACAAAGTTCTTCATAATGGACCTTGGTTTATTTTTGATCATTTCCTATCAGTCCAAAAATGGGTTCCAAATTTTATTGCTTCGAAGGCAAAAATATCCCAAGCAGCCTTTGATACGTCTACTACAATTGCCAACTGAATTCGATGATGGATTAATATTAAAGAAAGTTGGCAACAAGATTGGTAAATAACTGAAGATCGATGCATGCACATCCTCGACCCTTAGAGGTAGATATGCGAGACTTTACATTGAAATTCCACTAGAAGTGTCGCTTACCCCCTTTGTTTTTATTGGCCAACACAAGCAAGAAATTGACTATGAGGGAAACAATTTTCTTTGTAAAAAGTATGGAAAACTTGGGCATTCAATGGCCAATTGAAAATACATAATGCCAAAGAACAAGTCTTCTAATCCAGAAGGAGATCATCCTATCAGCCAATCCAAGGACTTTGATGCCTCTCAAGACAACATGGAAGATCGATCACACATGCCCAAGGATGATACCTGGCAAACATCAGTATTCCCAAAATGAAAATAACCAATCATAATCTAAAGGTGATACACTCCACATATGGTAAGATTCATGACCCAATCAAATCCCCTCCAAGTAATTCTAAAACCCCTTTATTCAATGAGAACTAAATAGGAAAAACTATTGTTAATAGAATTATCACTATTGCTGCTCCTTCTAAAAGTTTAGGAACAAATCATTCTACTAAGACCTACGTATCCACTGGAAATAAGTTTGATACTTTGGGTTCTCCGCCTAAGCTCACTAATTTGGATGAAAATCCCATAGGAAATAACGATACATCTTGCATGGTTGTTGACGTGGAAGCTGATCAACCAATGGACGTCCATTTGGCAGCCCCAAAACCTATCCAATTAAATTACATGCAAACTAATGATTCAATACCTAAGACTAATGAAACCCTTAGTGAGCCTACTAACAAACGTAATAATAACCCCAATGCTCACCAACAACTAAACAGTACTCAATCCCCCTCTTAATGAATTAATAACCATCTGCATGGATAGTAATCCTTCACTTCTAACAAACAAACACGTGTCCATACAAAATCACAATAACTCCCAAATGTCCAAATATTTTTAATACCACTCCTCCAAATAACTTCAAATATTTACAAATAGATAAAATTATTGATAGCCACCCTACTCCATCGGCTCATCCAAAACTAGCCCTAGACACTACACTACACTGACCCAATAAAAACTCCATATCTTCCCCTAGCAATGCCAAGAATCCTCATATCTCAAGGAAGAATATATCGACTAGTCAAAATCTTGAGACACTAACGTGCTCTAAACATGACAAATCCACCATTCCCCTAAAACTCATTAACAGGAAACCAAGTATTCTTCATTCAACCCCCACTACCACAAGATCATCAACCCCTCTCACGGGTGGAACAATCCCTAATGGGCCATGCAATAACATTCACCATGGTATTGAACGGCCAAGAGACAATTATTTTCCTCCAAAACTCCCACTTCCTGGCCCAAATAGTACCAGAAGGAATGCACATGGCGATGAACAATTACCTCAATCATGTGTGGATGAACAACATTCTCCACCCTCTAGCCCCATCAATGAACTCGAGTCAAGACAAAGCAGTGAGGAATCAATGGATCCTACTATCCCACTTCAATCAAATTCAATGTCAATATGTGCCAGTTGAGCTTCCCTTCTTCCCCCCCCCCCCTAGGGGAGATCACGAACATGAACCCCATTTTCATTCCTTGGTCCAACTTAGTCGACAGTTTAACAACTCAAACCAACTCCCACATGTAATCACCTCCCCATGCATGCCCAGCTCAATCACAAAACCCTCATGCTCAACCACAATTTCCACAAGCCACTCCTCAAGTACAGGCCCCTCCCAATGTACAGGGTCCAGAAAACATCCAAATGGAGGAAGTAGAGGAAATAAATTTGGTGGGGTCAGGATCAGTCCTAGAATTTTCAAGACTCAACGAAGTAAAAGTATTTCTTTTCAGAGACTAACGAAAGAAGATATATGTATTCAATTTCCCCCATGCACTCTACAGTTCTCAATGAATGTGAGGCCTCATCAAGACCCAACAGTGGAGAACCATGCAATGATCTTAGTCCCATCACTAAGGAGAAATCCAGTGCTTCAAGCCCAGATGGATAATGGTCCACCAACAACCATGCAATTATGCTTACGCCTACTAATATAATTATATGGAACATACGTGGAGGTTACAATGACAATTTCCGGATTAAATTTAGAGAAATGATATATACCAATAGGCCATGCATGGTTACACTGTTGGAAACAATAATTGAAAGCCACATCTCCTTCCTCAGTGACTTTGCTTTTTCTCAAATGATTGAGGTTCCAAGTGGGGGCCAATCTGGTGGTATAGTGATCCTTTGGGATGCTAGTGTTGTCAAGTCCACGACTTTGTTTGGAGAAATCAAGAGATTCATGCCACTATTGAGGTACTCCCCTCTAAAACTACTTGGCCTTTCTCCTCCCTTTATGCTAGTACTAAGCTTTATAATAGACGTGAAATGTGGAACAACATTGAAAATATTAATGCTTGTTATAAGGGTCCTTGGTTGTTGGAGGGAGGGGGGGACTTTAATGACATCCTCACTTCAAATGACAAATTTAGTGGTAACCCCATCAATCGTAGGCGAAGTAATTCTATTTGTAACAATGTTAATCATTGTAATTTACTATACCTAGGTTACAAGGGGTGCAAATTCACTTAGATAGAATTTTGTTAACAAAGAGTGGCTAACTTTATATCCTAAAGTTGTGGTGATTCATCTCCCTAAGACTTATCCGGACCACAACCCTTTGTTAATTAACCTCGTCCCTAAGAATGTAAATCATTGTAGTAAACCTTTCCGGTTGGAAACTATTTGGTGTAGGCATCCGAATTTTATTAATTTAGTCAAACAATGTTGGTTTGAGAATGACCCTATTGGTGCTCAAAATATTTTTAGAGACGAGGTCATCAAATGGAAGAATAACACGTTTGGAGATATTTTTAAAAAGAAAAAATGATCGTAGCTAGATTAAGTGGAATCCAGTCATCACCCAATTATCATAACAGTTACTTCTTACAAGATTTAGAATCAAATCTACAATTTTAGTACAATAATATTTTGCCAATGGAGCATGATTTCTGGAAATTGAGATCTAGAATCAATTGGCTCAATAAAAGTGATGCCAATACAAAATATTACCACATTATGGCCTCCAATCGTAAATGCCGTAACACCATCATGTACTTCACCAATGAGAATGGAGACTGGATCTCAGAACCTAAGCAAATACTTTACCATACACTTTCATTCTTTATGGAAGCCTTTAGGACATCCAAAATCTCATACCCAAATAATACTATAATATGTAATCCCTCATGCATTAATAAGGTTGACCTAAGTAACCTTGATGGTCCTCTGACTAATATGTAAATCACCAAGGCAATATTTTCTTTTAAACCTTTCAAAGCTCCAGGCCCAGATGGCATTCACCCTTTTTTTTACCAAAAATATTGGCATGACATTGGTGACTCTATTACAAGATACTGTCACAAAGTTTTCAAAACTCAATCCTTACCTAGTGGCATCAATGATACTTTTATTTGTCTCATACCTAAATTCCCTAATGCAACTAACCTCAAGAACTTTAGACCTATTGGTCTTTGTAACATTTCTTACAAAATTATCGCTAAGATTATTGCTAATAGCATAAACTTTTTCTCCCTTACCTTATCAGTCTTATGCAATCTAGCTTCATTAAGAATAGAAGAGCATGTGACAATGCCATTATTATTCAAGAAATTATGAATAACCTCCGTTGATAAAAAAATATCCAAATTTGATATGATAATCAAACTGGATTTGGAGAACATTTTTGATAGACTAGTTATGCATTGCATAACTACAAGCTCAATGAGGATCCTAGTAAATGGTGCTAGAACAAATGTTTCCAACCTAGTCAGGGTATTCCTCAAGGAAACCCTCTATCCCCCTGTATATTCATATTATGCATCGACGAGGCTTTAGTATATAGGATTTCTGTTCGTACTCTGTCAAATTCTAGTATAGTTTATGATATCTTCCCATAGAGATTTAACAATCTAAGCTACAGACTTGTAATGTTTTGACTACTATTTGAGAGAATCAAATTGATGAAAGATGTGTTTGGAATTATAAATTAAGACTAATTACTTCCGAAAAGTTTATATTTAAAAAGAGTTGGAAATCGTTGAATTCACTTGATATATCATTACAATAAAATCTCAGTTTTATACGTATTTCTTAAAAGAATAATTGTTTATTTCTAATACAATTATATTGTTATACTAAGAAATAAATAAATAATTAACACTCCGTCAGGTTATTTTAATTAATTGATTTAAAACTAGAGACGGTTAAACTGAAATATCTTGCCTGAATTGTGCTCAAGCGTAGTAAAAATTTCGTGAGAATATTTTTACTATAAAATCAATAATATTGCTTTCAACAATTCCTCCATGAGAATTAAAACTGAGGAAAGCAAGATTACAAACTTGAAATAATAATCTTACCAAAAATTACTTTCACTCTACTATTCTATTCATGAGTTATTATATATTAATTTTGCTCCGTGAGAATTACAAAATTAATATAAGAATAACTTAGATATAAAATATGTGGATATAAAAAAAATCATCATTCCAACACAATATGAGATGTAAATAGAGTTTCAAGCCAAGAATGTATTGAAACTGAGATAGTATTATAATTATATCAAGCTTCATCAACTATCCCAACAAAAAGAAATTACTTCGTTATGAAGTAAGTAAAGCTACAAAAAATACTTTCAAAAAAACGAAGAATATTTTACTACAAAGAGAGACTAGAAAAGGATACCAAAAATGCTCTTCTTTCTCTATAGAAAACTAGAGAAGAAATTGGATACTAAGAGAGAAATTTTTCTTCTACAAATATATGCCTATTTATAGGAGAATTCCTGCAAAACCACGGTGAGAACTTGCAAGATAATATCAATATATCATATGACCTTGATGAGAAATTGACATGGTAATTTTTCATGAAATTTTGGTGACAATTTGCCTTAACTTTTGTATCTCTTGACTTTGTGTAGGCTTAGATGAAGTTTTCATGGATGCATCATTTTCCCTTGAACCTTATTCTTTCTTTTTCTCTTTTTCCATGTATTCTTTTTCCTGCAAGAATTGTTAGAAAAATGCGAGAGCACGATATAAATCGGTCATATTTTATATCTAAAATATTATATTTTTATATTAAAATATATGAATAACTTATATCCATCAAATACCTCCACACTTAGAATTTTTGCTCGTCCTTGAGGAAAAGAACTTTGAAAAAAAATATATTACTATTTTTTATGTTTAAAATTATGGCCACTCTTGTAAAATGAAAATTTAATCAAATAAAATATATCATGCTTTCAAACTTTATAAATTTTCTATGTTTATCAAATCTTTACCTTGTTTTTACTTTTATTTTTATTCAACAAAGATTGTACCTTCTTTCTTTTTGAGACTTCTCTGAAATTGATAACTTTATGATCATTTGCATTGAGTATTCTTCATCTTTTGACGATAGGCTTTCCCTTGATGTATATCTCCACTGATGTAGACTAAACACTGATTTCAAAAATCTTTTACGACTTTTTCTAGCTTGTAATGTCGGCTTCAAGCTGGTAGGTTAAATGTTATATTTATAGTGACTTGCCTTTTCCAGTTTTGGAGCATAATATTTCTAAGACCAGACTTCCCAAGTATTTTCCAGTGATTTTTTTTTTTTTTTTGTACTTATAATGCTTTATACATAAAGATCAATCTCATTTTTTTTCTTTTTTGTTTTATTCTGATTCTTTTTTTCGAAATGAGCTCCGAACTTATTTTCTGAAAAAGGAATTTTCAAATCATAATCATGAATGTGATTTGGGCATATTTAGGTACCAAACGAAAAAAAAAAGTCTTCAAGCTTCAAAAGAGGTGTTAGGGATTTTATTTTTGTAGTAAATTTTTGTGCAATATCTAGAAAAAGCTGAGGTAAACAAAGAAAGCCTAAATTTATATTTCAAAAATCAGTGTTGCCTAGGATTTCGCCTTGAAAGACATTTGGGGCAAGTTCTAGCGTATAAATTATAAATTCTACTTGCTTTTGACCATAATGATTCCCAATCTCAGCATGTCCTTCCTAGTATTGAAGATATTTGTTCTTGCCTTAATAAAAATAAACTTAAAAATAAGAAAGTTATGTGGTAAATATAAAAAAATATATGATAAGAGCTTTATTTTGATACATTAACACTTTANTATATATATATATATATATATATATATATATATATACATACATACATATATATATATATATATAGAGAGAGAGAGAGATAGACAGTTAGATAGATAGATAGATAGATAGATAGGTAAAAATCTTTTTGGCTTTCAAATATAGAACTAGTCTAGTTTGTATGTAACTAGAAAATTACCTGTGCCAATTAATCAAGTGTATTTCCTTGCGCACATAGGACTTATAATAATAATAATAATACAGAACATTAAAACTCATTCCCTGTTTCTCAAAAAAAATAATAACATTAGTAAGGTAATATAATAAAGTGAAAACGAACATTATTGCAGAAGGAAATAGTCATATATTCACATATTAATCATTTGGTCTCCCATACCACAAAAGTTAGCAAAAATAGTCATCTTAATTATTCTTACACATGTACACAGTGGCATAAAGGACAAGACAAAGCAAACCATGTCAATGGTTCATAGAGAGTAACTTAGTAAAAGGTTGAGACACAACAAAAACTCCCTCAATCGCTACAGGTAAGGAATCATAGTTCTGAGTTTAACGTCGTCAGCTCGACTTATTAATTGTAGACATCATTAATCTATCAAAGTGACATATGGTTGTTTCTCAAAATGCCCTCCAAAATATAATTTTAACCTGTGACCATTTACCTTAAGTTTGTCTCCTCCTTTGGTTTGTTGAATTTCAATTGCCCCTTATGGAGTAATATATGTAACATTTTAAGGACCCTTTCACCTTGATTTTAATTTTCCTGGAAATAGCCTGAGTCTACTGTTCTATAGAAGTACCTGATCTCCAATTTTGAATATTTTTTATAGATTAAATTATCATGCCATATTTTTGTTTTTTCTTTAAAAATTTTGGCATTTTCATAAGCCTCTAATCTGAGTTATTTCAATTCATTTACCTGAGAAAATCTATTTTTACCAGTAGGGGTTAAAACAAAGTTCAATACTTTCAACGCCCAAAAATCTTTGTGTTCTAATTCAACTGGAATATGACAAGCTTTTTCAAAAACTAATCTATATGGGGTTGTTCCAATTGGCATTTTGAACGCCGTTCGGTATGCCCATAATGCATTATCTAATTTTAAATCCCAGTCTTTTCTTGAGATTTCAACTATTTTTTCAAGAATTCTTTTTAACTCACGGTTGCATACTTCACTTGCCCTTGAGTTTGAGCATGATATGGTGTTCCTGTTTTATGAGTCACACCATATTTTGTCAGCAAAGCAGAAATTTTTCTATTCATAAAATGAGTCCCTTGGTCACTAATGATGACTCCTGGTGTGCCAAATCTGGTAAAAATATTTTTCTTGAGAAAATTACACACAATTCGAGCATCATTTGTCTTTGTGGGGATGCTTCAAACCATCTTGACACATAATCCACAATCACAAGGATATATTTAAAAGAATGAGAAGAAGGAAAAGGAACCATGAAATCTATTCCCCAAACATCAAATATTTCACATACCTGTATTGATTGTAATGACATATCATCTCTTTTAGTGATGTTACCTGTTCTCTGACACTTGTCTTATTGTGCGACATATGCTCGGGCATCCTTAAAGAGTGTGGGCCAGAAGAACCCAGCTTCTAACACTTTAAAAGTCGTTCGATTTGCTGCATAATGTCCTCCAATTGCTCCATCATGACAGTGATATAGAATTTTATTCATCTCTTCTTCAGGTACACACCTTCTAATGATATTATCTGCACAATTTTTAAATGAGTAAGGTTCATCCCACAAATAATACTTTGCATCAGATGTAAGCTTTTTTCTTTGTTGGTAAGAGAAATCTTGTGGTATCCACTTTCCAACCTAGTAGTTCGCTATATCTGCAAACCAGGGTGGTTGAGTCAGAATTGTATCAACTGAAAAAATATGTTCATCAGGAAATTCTTCTTTTATCTCATCAAACTCAATGGGAGGATTTTCTAATCTAGACAATGGTCAGCTACTTGGTTCTCTATAACTTTTTTATCCTTTATCTCAAGGTCAAATTCTTGCAGAAGTAAAATCCATCGTAATAACCTAGGTCGAGCATCTTTCTTAGCCAAGAGGTATTTTAAAGCTGCATGATCAATAAAAACAGTAACCTTGGTCCCTATCAAATAAGAGCGAAACTTATCAAATGCAAACACTACTGCTAGTAACTATTTTTTCTGTCGTGACATAATTCACTTGAGTCTCACTCAATGTCCTACTAGCATAGTATATGGGAAACAAAATGTTATCCTTTATTTGGCTTAAAACAACTCCAACTGCTGTATCACTAGCATCACACATGCCCTCTAAAGGTTGATTCCAATCATGGGACGCAACTACAGGTGCAGTTGATAATTTTTCCTTAAGGGTTTCAAACGCTTTCACACATTCACCTGAAAAATCAAATTTAGTGTCTTTCATCAAGAGGTTAGTCAGAGGTTTTGAAATTTTTGAAATTTTTTTTATGAATCGCCTGTAAAACCTGCATGACCTCGAAAACTCCTAATGCCTTTCACAGTTGTGGGAGGGGGTAATCCTGCTATAAGATCAATTTTAGCCTTATCAACTTATATCTCTTTAAGAACTAAGGTCAAGTGGTTAAGAAAATCCTTATATGTTTTGCCAATGAGTGTAAAATCATCCATAAAGATTTCAAGAAATTTGTCAGTCATGTCAGCAAAAAGTTCAGACATGCAACACAGGAATGTAGCAGAGGTGTTGCACAAATCAATGGGCATTCTCTTATAGGCATATGTTCCATGAGGGCACGTGAATGTTGTCTTATCTTGATCTTCTGGTGCAATTGGTATTTGATTATATCCTGAGTAGCCATCAAGAAAATAGTAAAAACCATATCCTGCAATTCACTCCAACATTTGATCAATAAATGGCAAAAGAAAATGATCTTTTCTAGTGGCATCATTGAGATGTCTATAATCAATACAGACTCTCCATCCTGTAACAGTCCTGGTAGGTATGACCTCATTACTTTCATTTTTCATAACAATCATACCTCATTTCTTTGGTACTACCTAAATGGGACTTACCCACGGGCTGTCAGAAATGGGGTATATGATACCTGCTACCAACAGCTTTACGATCTCTTTTTTCACTACTTCCTACATTGCTGGATTCAATCTTCTTTGCGGCTGGACTATTGGCTTGTAGCTATCCTCCATGAGGATTTTGTGTGTACAGATAGCAGGACTAATCCCTTTAATATCTTCTATAGTCCACCCTAAGGTTCCTTTGTGTGCTTTTAATACTTTAATCAAACAATTTTCTTGTTCTGCAATAAGAGAAGATGAAATAATTACTGGAAATGATTCTTGTTCAAGATAAACATATTTCAATGAGAAGGGAGAGTTTTGAGTTCAATTTTTGATTGAATTTTTTTCAGATTTCATCTCTTCTTCCTCTGAATCTTTGTCCAATATTTCAACTTCTTTTCTGATTGTGAGATCATCATCCTGTGTGGTGCCTGATTTGATCAAGCACCTTTCCATTGAATCTGAAATTAATTGATCATCTTTGAATTCATCTGTAAGATAACTAATCATGTCAATTGAAAAACATGAAGGTGATGTTTCATCTCCCAAATATCTTAGTATCTTTTGCATATCAAAGATGAATCCTTCTTCATCAACTCTCAAAATTAGTTGTCCTTGATGAAAATCTATAATTGCTCTTCATGTAGCAAGAAATGGTCTTCCTAAGATTATTGGTTCATCCGGACATTCTTTCATTTCAAGCACTAAAAAATCTACAGGGAAAACAAACTTATCTACTTTTACGAGTACATTTTCAATTATTCCCTTGGGTTTCTTAGTACTTTGATCTGCAAACTGCAGAGAAACACTTGTGTCTTTTATTTCACCAAGATCTAATTTTTTAAAGATAGAAAATGACATCAAATTTATTGAAGCTCCAGAATCACAAAATGCTTTTCAATGTATACTCCTCCCGTAGTATATGGAACGGTGAAACTACCTGGGTCACCAATTTTTTGAGGTAACTTGTTTTGAAGTATAACACTTCATTGTTCTGTAAGAATTACCACAGAAACTTCTTCCAATTTTCTTTTTCTTGATAAAGTTTCTTTCAAAAATTTGGCATATGAAGGCATTCGGAATAAAGCGTCAGTAAAGAGAATATTAATGTGAATTTATTTTAAAATCTCCAAAAACTTTCCAAATTGATTATCAAGCTTTTCTCTCTTCATCTTTTGTGGAAAAGGAATTGTAACAGGGAAATGAGTCAAATTTTTAGTATTTTTTTTCTTCTTTTCTCTTTTCTGTTGGTTGAGAAGGTGTCTCAACATTCTGACCCTTGTCTACCTATTGTTCAGATTGATTCTTTTCTTGTCTGTTTGCATAAGGTTCATCAAGAGTCGTACCTGACCATAAGGCAATGGACTTAAGGCGTTCTTTTGGATTTTTCTCTGTATTGTTCGGTAAAGGACCTTGAATCTTTTCAGACACAAGAGTTGCCAATTGGCTTAACTGAATTTCAAGAATTTTTAGGACTGAATTTTGACTTTCCATTTTTTCATCAGTAACCTTAATATACTTGTATAAAAGGTCATCAAGACTTGGATGGCCTTGTTGAGTCCTTTGCTGATATAGAGTAGCTTGCTGATGTTGCCTGAAATTTTGTTGTCCACGATTTTGATTTTGGTATCCGGGTGGACTCTGTACCTGTTGCTTTTGGTAGTTTGGAGTGTTTTCAGCACCATTTACATTGTTCCATTGAAACCCTGGATTTTTTTGTGCTAATGGACTTCCAAACGGATATGGCTTATAACCGACAAAATCGACATGTTCGTCATTATGATTGTTTGCTTGATATTCATGGTCCAGATGGTTTCCTCCACACATGTCACAAGCCTCAGATTGGCTTGCTTGTTGTGTATTTACCTGAAAAGATTCAAACTTTTTTGCCAAAGAAAAAATTTGATGCGTTAGTGTATTTAAAGCATCTACCTGATTTACTGTTGCGACATTCTTGATGATTACACGCTCAGATGGCCATTGAATGGCATTTTCAGAAATTTCATTAAACAATTGTAATGCTTCTTCTGTGGTCTTTCCCATTATGGAACCTCCTGCAGCTGCATCTATTACATTTCTAGAAGAAGGTTTTAACCCATGTTAAAAAATGTACAACTGCATATGTTTAGGAATGTCATGGTGTGGACATTTTCTTAACATTTCTTTCAATCTTTCCCAAGCTTGATAAACTGACTCAGTGTCAGTCTGCAAGAAGTTAGATATATCCTGTCTTAACTTTGTTGTTTTAGCAGGGAAAAAATATTTATTTAAAAATTTCTGGGTCATTTGGTCCCATGTGGTAATAGACCCTTGCGGCAAACTTCGTAACCAAGTTTTGGCCTCTCCTTTTAAAGAAAACGGAAAGAGCCTTAACTTAATTACTTCAGGAGGTACTCCATTATACTTTGCAGTTTCAATCAATTCTAAAAAGTCAATTAAATGACTATGTGGATCTTCACTTAGATCACCAGTGAAAATGCAAGATTGTTGAATTGTTTGAATCAGGCCTGTCCTGATTTCAAAGTTATTGGCTTCCATTGGAGGTTTCCTGACACTAGATTCACAGTTAAAGCGATCATGTCTAGCATAATCCCTTAAGATTTTGTTTGATGTTCTTGGCGCCACTTCATCAAACTGATCCTCTACATGAGTTGGTGGTGGAATTTGTAGTGGATTGTTACCATCTCCTAATTATTGCTCCATTCTGTTACAAGTTATGTTTTGAGACGATATTTTGTCCTTTCCTGCACAATCGCAAAGTTTTTTCAATTTCAGGATCGTAATTGGCTAACTCTTTTGTAGAAGAGCGGGTCATAAATTATATGAAATTAAAGTAAAATAAAGACCATTCCTAAAATAGTAAGAGATAACTTTTTTTTGTAAAAATGAATTAAAAAAAAAGTACGTTAGTAATATAGCTTACTTAAAACAGTAAGTTGTAACTAACCATCAAAAGAAATAATATAATACTAATTATATTATATGAAGAAAAAAAACTTCAATAATAAATCAAGTATGTTGAAGGATTGAAGTACTCTCAATTAAAAAAGTAGAATAAAATATTATTTTTAAAAAATATAGTAAAAGTAATAGTTATAGTAATAGTAATATAGAATAGTACAAATGGTACTTTTAGCACTAGAATAGTAAAAATAAGTACTTACACTAATAATAGTAATAAAAATAATAAAATATACAAAGAAAAATGACAAATCATAAAAATAATATATTATATTATTATATAAATGCTAGTACTAGCAATAATAATAAAATATAAAATAAAGTAGGTTGAAGTACTACAATGAGGGATTTATTTCTTCTTATTTTCCAATATTATATAAAATTGCTCCTAATAAAGTGATAATTATAATAGTAGTAATAAAGAGATAATATTTTGAAGGAAAAATTAACAATAATAATAAATTTTCAAATTAGTAATAACATATTTAATCTGAAGTAGATGTGTGCCAATCTCCGGCAAAGGCGCCAAAATTTGACGAGGCTTTTGTATATAGGATTTCTGCTCGTACTCTGTCAAATTTTAGTATAGTTTATGATATCGTCCCACAGAGATTGAACAATCTACGCTACATACATGTAATATTTTGACTATTATTTGAGAGAATCAAATTGATGAAAGATGTGTTTGGAATTATAAATTAAGACTAAATTCTTCCGAAAAGTTTATATTTAAAAAGAGTTGGGAATCGTTGAATTCACCTTATATAGCATTACAATAAAATCTCAGTTTATACGTATTTCTCTAAAGAATAATTGCTTATTGCTAATACAATTATATTTTTACACTAAGAAATAAATAAATAATTAACACTCCGTGAGGTTATGAATAATTTATATCCATCATGCATTGAGCTCCTATCTAGACTACTAAACAACCAAGTTGATATATGAAGATGAGATCCTATTAACATTAATCATAGGGGACCCTCTTTCTCCCACATCTTTTTTGCTGATGATATAATACTAATGGGGAAAGGAAACAAGAAGACAGGTCATTGCATCAAACATTGCATGGACTATTTTTGCATGGAATCTGGGCTTGCCATAAACACTTCTAAATAAAGAATTGTCCTACCTAAAAATTGTCCCAAGGATCACACAAATTTTCTAACAAACCTTTTTGGTATAAAATCAACCAATGAATTTGGTAAATACATAGGTTTTTCAATCCTAAATCACTCGCCCACTGCCAAAGATTTTCAATTTATCTTAGACAAATTGAATACCAAATTGTCTCACTGGAAATTTTCTTTCCTTAATATGATTGGACGAACCACACTAGCTTCGAGTACTTTAGGTGCAATTCCTACTCACTCTCAGCAATAAACCCTCCTTCCCCCCAAAACCCTAAAGACAATAGATAAAACTCAAAGGGATTTTATCTGGGGATCCTCTAGCCTAACAAAAAAACTACATCTCATCAGCTGGCAAAAGGTAACTAGTGATAGGTATGGGGGGGTGTCACGACCCAAAATTCCTAGGGTCGTGATGGCGCCAGACACAATGTCAGGAAAGCGAAAACATTAACTAATCGAAATAACTTTCCGTTTAAAAAAATTTATGAAAACACTTCCTTTCACTTCATTACATAACCACCAAATAAAACACTGTTAATTAAAAATAATGGTTTAAAAGATTACACTTAAGAAATTATATCCCAATACATATCCCAGAACCCGGTGTCACAAGTACATCAGCAACTTCTAAGAATTTATACAGTTATATATCGCTTGCCCGAGGAACAAATGGGACAAAGGCTCAACATAAGGTATAAATACATATGAGGAAAACTCTGTGAGTTGTGGAACGCCTCCGGATAAATGCAGCCCGTATAAGTCTCCAAGTCAATCACTGTGCTATGAAGGTACCTGTGCAACAAAATGCACAGTAAGTATAGCATGAGTACATAAACAGATATTTACCTAGTGAGTATCTCGTCTAATCTCGAAGAAGTAGTGACGAGAGGTCAACTTGACACTCACTAAGGTCCAATAATATAAATGGGACAGAATATGATGAAAGCGGTAGGAATGTGAAGGCAGTTAAGCAACAAAATATATATATGAGGCACATAATTCCGAGTAATTTCAAAGAAATGAGTGAATAAGTAGTTTCTCCTTCATTTTTCCCCAAATATTTGTTAAGTCCTTATCCACGAAGTTATTTAACAATCTATATCCTTAAATCATTTTAACAATTTAAGTCACAACGGGTATGCCATATGTGTATATATATATATATGTATATATGCCGAGCGTCGTTCGGCCCGAACAACCAACAAAAATAAACTGTGCACTGCCGAGGATCGAACGGCACGTCCCATAAGTGCATTCTTACAAATTAATCATAAAGCTTCCCCCACTCGCGAATCATATCTGCGACTCGGGTGCTGACACGTTTATACATAACTAACATAAAGCTCCCCTCGATCGCGAATCATACATGCGACTCGAGTGCTGACTCTTATATATAATTAACATAAAGCTTCCCTCGATCGTGAATCATACCTGCAACTCGACTGCTGACTCTTATATATAATTGAAATATATATATCGAATTTATCAATAAGCTTCGTAGAGGTTATACTTGTAACAAGGGTTAATTCACTGAAAATTCAGAGGCAACTCTCTACCATTTGCATACTAGTTCAAAGATAATAAGCATACTGGTTCAAAGATAATAAGCAACTCAAAGTTTGACTAAAGATACACATAAGGCACGTCATGGCATGCTCGTGAGTCCTAAAACAACCCGACATGATATAATATTCGCTACGTACGGACTCTCGTCACTTTGTACGCACGTAGCCCCTAATACAATTACACACCGCATGTACAAAACCTATGGGGATAATTCCCTCTTATAAGGTTAGAAAGGAGACTCACCTCGCTCCGAAGATTCATACCCGGCTTCCAAGCCTCTATGTCGACTTCAATGGATGCACAACGCCCCCAAACTATCCAAAGAATGATAAACCAATGAAAATATACTCAAATATTTGTTTAAAATTCAGATTATATAAACTCCCATCTCCGCTCAAGGAATTGACCAAAATGCTCTCGGGCCCACGTGCCCGGTTTCCGAAATTTCTCGAAGATAAATTCTACCCATAACTTTACTAACTCAAAAATACAATTTGTTACAATTTTCATGCTCAAATTCATGGTAAAAGTCCAAAATTCCAATTTCTAGGTCTTCCCCCAAAATTCCAAATTTATACAAATTTTTCATGTCTAAATCCATGTAAGATCACATATTTAACTCAAAAATAGGAAGAAATCACTTACCTTGTGTTGCTTGGTGAAAATCCCTCCTAGAGCTCTCCAAAATCATCTAAGCCAAATTAAGGAAATGAAAAAATGGGCCAAAATTCGTGTTTTTAAAACAATATGCCCATGCTTCATCGAGTTGTACCTTGCGCTTCTGTTGTGCAGGTTGTATATCCTATTATAAATTTTCCTTGTGTAACACCTTCTGTTAAAATTACCATAACTCCTTGAAGAAATATCCAAATAATAAACGGTTTGAAGATTTAGAAACTAGACTCGAAGATCTTTAATTTGATAGGATGTATACCATATAAATATTTAAATATTCCGAGATATGATCTTCTAAAATCGGTTCCATGCATCAGAAAATTCTGGAGAAACTGCTCCACTAGCCCTCTTCAATCGGTCATAACTTTTGGCACAAAAATCTAAATGATAAAGGGTTTAATGTTATGAAAACTAGACTTCACTATCTACAACTTTCATGTTTTGAAAATACTCATATTCCTTATAGATTACTATATATATGCTTCCAATGTTAGCTCTTCGATGCATAAATTGTTGTCCCAAAACAGATTTGCTGCAGAATTTTCAGCAGCTATTTTTGTCCGAAATCCATTCTGTTAACCTTCCGAAATAAATCCGAGGCCCTCGGGACCTTAACTAATTATATCAACATGTCCCAAATCATGATACAAACTCACTCGAGGCCTCAAATCACATCAAACAATGTCGAAATCATGAATCGCACCCCAATTCAAGCTTTATGAACTTTGAAATTTCAAACATCTACATCTGATGCCGAAACCTATCAAATCACGTGCGATTGACCCCAAATTTTGCACACAAGTCATATTCGACATTACGGACCTGCTCCAATTTTCGGAATTGGAATCGGACCACGATATCAAAAAGTCAAACTCTCGGTCAAACTTCTCAAAAACCTTCAAATTTCTATCTTTAGCCAAATGACTTCAAAATAACCTCCGGACATCCGAATTCACTTCCGATCACGCTCCCAAATCCAGAATCACCATACGGATATATTCGCATACTCGGAAGCCCAAACGGACCTCTATAACACTGAGATGCCTTCCAACCCAAACTTATGAAATTCTTCTAAAATACTAACTTCCATAATATACTCCGAAACGCTCCCGGGTTATCCAATACCCAAACCGGACATACGCCCAAGTTCGAAATCATCATACGAACCTTCTGGAATCTTCAGATCCTAATTCCGAGGTCGTTTACTCAAAATTCTAATCTTAGTCAATTCTTCCAACTTAAGCCTTACGAAATGAGAATTTTCCTTCCAATTTGACTCCGAACTTCCCGAAGTTCAACACCGACCATACCTACGAGTCATAACACCTGAAACGAAGCTTCTCATTACCTCAAATGGCTGAACGACGCGCTAGAGCTCAAAATGACCGGTCGGGTCATTGCACTCTCCCCCACTTAAACCGACGTTTGTCCTCGAACGTGCTAAGAAATGCTCTGGAGTTATCAGAAATCACCGTTTAACATTTCGAGCTCCTGCTCGTGCTACCACAACCTAGTCGAGCACAATAGCTTGATCAAATCTAGAGATTTCTTCCTTATTCATATAATAAGCTCAGAATTCATTCAGACACCTGAAAGTTTCTCTAGCCAGGCCTAGTTCCAATATATAAGCACTGCATCAACTAGCACATGATATACAACATCATAACTGCATACCCTTGCTGAATCGGTACCATGCACCGCACAACACATCATCTGACCACAATGACGATCCCTGAACCTTAATAGCCAAGGTTCATGAATCTAATGCACCAAATGCACCTCATAACGAATATACATACACCCTTCTATAATGCTGACGATACCACCACAATGGAGGAAATGTGCAGAAATTCATACTCGACTTCTGAGTTAACAAATCCCTGAATACCTATCTTGACTAGAATCATCACTTCATTATGAACCTGAATAATGGTATTTGTTCTGTAATATACACTTCACATAATACCACATCGTGCCAATAAGCCATAACTCGAACATGATAATAAGAAACGACTCAGGACAGAACTATTCAGCTCACTAAACTTATATGAATTCTTACCAGAAAATAGGAAATAAAACACAAGAAAATAAATACATATTATCCCTTCTCATCATCACATTGTTGCGACGTGCAACCCGATCCAAATAAAATACCCGTGGCAGCGTGCCACCCGATCCCATCATAAAACTCACATAAGAAAATATATATACGGAGCTGATTTGCTCACTATTACAATTTACTGAATATCGATCATAAGCAAGCGAAGTGAATAATACCATCCTGGGTAAACTGATAAAGCCGTAGACTACATAACTCAAGCACAACTGGGGTGCGATATATATATATATACATACTCTAGATCTCAAGAGTTATCCTGCTCACATAACATCCCCACCACGTGGGACCTCAACACATGGGAAATTATCAAGTCGTTTTACAACTCGCACGGCACAATCACAATAACACACGAATGTGACGAAGACGGAACAACACCTGTTGTTCTAATACCTTTCCATGAGAAACGCTCTATTGAAAGGAACATGTCTGGCTCATACGGAGCCCATAATCATATTTAAATCCATCCACAACCATCGAGCCACATTGCTCTCACCAACTAAGCTAATAGTTTTTTCCTGGGTCCATATTAACCCACCTTCTCTCATAATACACGCGAAGAACCATCATCACTAGGACCAATCAACTGAACCGAATGCCCTTCAGGTGTAAATTATCAATTAAGCAATATTGCACTTCTTTATACTCAGTCCAAATTCGAAATACATCAAATGACTACATGTCATACTCTACACAATCTTTTCGCGGTCATGCTTCCACGACCTTCCACACAAGGCAACAAGTCTGCCCATCCATAACACCGACCACACTAAGGCCGCAAAACACATCGAGAACCCAGGACCAGGGTACAAAGCCTCCTTCACCGGATACCGATCTTAGGTGACACTGAAGATAACACCAGTTTACTCTGAACTTTCAAATCTATTTGTCTTGCTCTTCGGAGCTCATGAAATCCTTATAAACATCGGACCTAAATTTCTATTCTTACTCCCAGTTACATACTGCTTACCGCATCTAACATGCCAATACGAGGTAGCGCAAGAATTCCATCATAACTTTCGAACCACCAATAGGGTGAACACTTCATTATATAGAAACTTTTTACTTGACTCAATTCAAGAGTACCATCTCAACACACGAGTGAATTCCCATTATCACCCAATCATGCAAATCCTTAAGTAGTAGTTTATACCACTATAACCCTTCTGGGGTTCGCCTACACCTGATAGGCCATAGCACTCAAAGGCTCCCACATGAGATCTGTTACGACGGCCGACAAGTCCCGCACACACCGGCACAAACCACATGCATAACTAAATCACATCAAAGGAACCGATCACTGCCGCAAATGTCCATTTCAACCATGGCTAATAAATCTATCTTCTTTTAATCATCTTCAATTGCCTCAGGAATAATAACAACTTCCTTCAACCCATAGAAAACTCAACCCTCAGTCCTCCCGAGTGACCTTGATTCACGAGACTACGCTGCCCAAATCCCGCAACCCGTCTCATACCCTTCTAATAATTATTTTCTTATATCCATAGTCTATTTCTCTCACTCCTCCAATGCTATCCTGCGTGCTGAAACATATCATAGAACATTCTAACCATCCTTCCTTTTTCTCAGATATTACTCTACAAAAGCTTGATTCTCGATCAAAATGCTGCCTAAAATCCTTAAACCCCGCATTCTTAACTTTTGAACTCACTAGGACCGCTATTGAGAGTCAGCCACTCAAACTGGCCCCGAATACAATCAACTACAGGGCTCTCCTAGCATAGGAACACCCTTTTCAATGAAACACGTGACTAAGTCACTAACCTGACAACTCACCTATGCCTTAAGAAAAATTCTGGATCTCCCATAGCCTAACCCTGGCCCGACATGGACAAATTTTGCACACATTCATCAAATACCACGCACAATCAGCATTTTACTCCTTTCCCTTAGCTGAAAAAACTTGCCAACATGCCGACAATTCGCAACCCTATGAGACGACAACCCTACAGCCTTACTGTAGATTGTGGGACTCCCCCACTTAGCCCGAAGCCACTCCTTGCACCACTCTAGACCCTGCTGAGACCCTTTCTCCTTTGATAACATGATCCCTGCCAACTGCATTCTTCAACACTTCTTCTCGATACTCTGACCCCACGCAACTGAAAAAACCATAGCACCGCCGAACCTAACACATTCCATCCGATCAATGACGACGACTACACGTCACAGGTGCATATCCCACCTCACTTGAAGACACCCAATATTACTACTTTAGCAACTCCAACCAGACCATTCAGAATCCAAATGACTTTCCTGTGCCAAAACTAAAACACCGAAATCTCGAAATCAAACTCTGAGAAGACCTCCCTTCAACCATTCATCACCCCCAACGTACAGGCAAGCATTCTATCATCATATCAACACCGCACAAAAATAAATTGCAAACATCATCACCACCTGACAATTGAAAATATATATATATCGGATTTATCAATAAGCTCAATAGAGGCTATACTTGTAACAAGGATTAATTCACTAGAAATTCAGAGGCAACTCTCTACCATTTGCATACTAGTTCAAAGATAATAAGCATACTGGTTCAAAGATAATAAGCAACTAGAAGTTTGGCTAAAGATACACATAAGGCACGTAATGGCATGCTCATGAGTCCTAAAACTCCCTGACATGATATAGTAGTCGCTACATACGGACTCTCGTCACTTTGTACGCACGTAGCCCCTAATACAATTACACGCCGCACATAGAACGCCTATGGGGACAATTACCTCTGACAAGGTTAGAAAGGGGACTCACCTTGCTCCGAATATTTATACCCGGCTTCCAAGCCTTTATGTCAACTTCAATGGATGCGCAACGCCCCCAAACTATCCAAATAATGATAAACCAATGAAAATATACTCAAATATTTGTTAAAAAATTAGATTATATAAACTCCCATTTCCGCTCAAGGAATTGGCCAAAAGGCCCTCGGGCCCACGTGCCCGGATTCCGAAATTTCTCGAAGATAAATTCTATCCATAACTTTACTAACTCAAATATACAATTTGTTACAATTTTCATGCTCAAATTCATGGTAAAAGACCAAAATTCCCAGTTCTAGGTCTTCCCCAAAAATTCCAAATTTATACAAATTTTCCATGTCTAAATCCATCTAAGATCACATATTTAACTCAAAAATAGGAAGAAGCCACTTACCTTGTGTTTCTTGGTGAAAATCCCTCCTAGAGCTCTCCAAAATCATCCAAGCCAAATAAAAGAAATGAAAGAAATGGGCCAACATTCGTGTTTAAAACAATCTGCCCATGCTTCATCGAGTTGTACCTTGCGTTTGTGATGTGCTGGTCGTACATCCTATTGCAATTTTTCCTTGTTGAACACCTTCTGTTAAAACACTCATAACTCCTTCTATAAATATCCAAATAACAAACGGTTTGAATATTTAGAAGCTAGATTCGAAGATCTTTAATTTAATAGGTTGTACACCATATAACTCTGTATATATTCCGAGATATGAGCTTGTAAAGTCGGCTCATGCATAAGAAAATTCTGGCGAAACTGCTCAACCAGCCATCTTCAACCGGTCATAACCTTTTGCACAAAACTCCTAATGACAAATGGTTTAATGTTATGAAAACTAGCTTCATGAACAACTTTCCTTTTTTTCAAATATTCAGATTCCTTATAGATTCCTATATATACGCTTCCAAAGTTAGCTCTTCGATGCATAAATTGCTGTCCCAAAATAGATTTGCTTCAGGATTTTCAGCAGCTATTTTGGTCCGAAATACATTACGTTAACCTTCTGAAATCAACCCGAGGCCCTCGGGACCTTAACCAATTATACCAACATGTCCCAAAACATGATACAAACTCGCTCGAGGCCTCATATCACATCAAACAATGTCAAAATTATGAATCGCACTCCAATTCAAGCTTTATGAACTTTAAAATTTCAAACATCTACATCCGATGCCGAAAACTATCAAATCACGTGCGATTGACCCAAAATTTTGCACACAAGTCATATTCGACATTACGGACTTGCTCCAACGTTTGGAATTGGAATCCTACCCCGATATCAAAAAGTCAAACTCTCGGTCAAACTTCTTAAAAACCTTCAAATTTCTATCTTTAGCCAAATGACATCAAAATGACCTCCGGACATCCGAATTCACTTCCGATCACACTCCCAACTCCAGAATCACCATACAGAGATATTCCCAGACTCGGAATCCCAAACGGTCCTCTATAACACTAAGATGCCTTCCAACCCAAACTTATGAAGTTCTTCTAAAATACTAACTTCCACAATATAAGCCGAAACACTCCTGAGTTATCCAAAACCTAATCCGGACATACACCCAAGTCTGAAATCATCATACGAACCTGCTGGAACCCTCAGATCTTGATTCCGAGCTCGGTTACTCAAAATTCTAATCTTAGTCAATTCTTCCAACTGAAGCCTTACGAAATGAGAATTTTCCTTCCAATTTGACTTCGAACTTCCCGAAGTTCAACACCGACCACACCTACAAGTCATAACACTTGAAACGAAGTTGCTCATGACCTCAAATGACTGAACGACGCGCTAGAGCTCAAAATAACCGGTCGGGTCGTTACAGAGGGATAGGTATTCGCCCTGCTAAAGCTAAGAATTTGGTATTAATTTCAATTCTTGCATGAAGACTTTTGAAAATCCCTAAAACCCCTTGGGGCCATCTAATTATGGCCAAATATGCAAAGAACAAAGTTATCACTAGCACCTCCTTATTCTGGAAATCTAATGCCACGACCCCAGATCCTAAACCGGCCGTGATGGCGCCTATCGTGGAACTAGGCTAGCCAACAATCACATATTTACAATTTCTTTCTAAATTCCCTACTCATTTTCAAAATTTCATAAATGTAAATAAATTACTGAATCTATCAAGCAAAACAAATAGTTAAACAGTCTAAAACTACTCCCAAGATCCGGAGTCAACATGTCATGAGTATCTAAGGAATATACCAAAAGTCTACTATTATAATACAAAACCTCGGGACGAATAACTAGGTACAACATAAGAAGGGAAAACAGGGATGTTGCGGACGTTAAACAGCTACCTCTATGTCCCGAACTCCGGCTCCGCACGGGAAAGATGGCTAGCGCTCGGTATCAGCACCTATATCTGCACATAGGAGTGCAGGGAGTAATGTGAGTACGCCAAATCAGTAGTAATGGAAATAAATCAAGTCTAAGCAGTAAGAAACATATACGATCAAATCATCAGTTCACAATATGCACAACCTTTCCTTCCAACAGTATATATATATATAGGAAATCAACATGCCTTAAAAGCCAACTTCAGTAAAAATCCTTTGGAAAAAAATATGTGTTTTCCAACAATTTCAGAAATAAAAATACCTGAAGAATTTAGTGTAAAATGAAATATGTCATAAATAGCCCCTCGGGCAAAAACATGAATCATAAATCACCCCTCGGGCAGAACATCACTCAGCATACCTCACAACCACTCAGTATCAGCCCCTCAGGCAACCTCCCAGTCACTCGTGCCTCCCAGTCACTCGTCACTCGGCAATGGCACTCAGTAGGTACCTTCGCTCACTGGGGGTGTACAGACACCGGAGGGGCTCCTTCAGCCCAAGCGCTAATATCAGGCCACCTCGTGGCATATCATATCCTCACAACCAGGCCCTCGGTCTCACTCAGTCAGAAACTCTCAAAAGCCCTTCGGGCATATCAGTAAAACGGGGTACTCGACCCGAAACATCATTTTTTATATTTCAAAATAGTGTAAATAAGGCTGAGTTTCGAAATCAATTAAACATAAAATGACTGAGTGTAAATCATAAGTCAACACAGTGAGGGATATAGCAGTAAAAGCCCCCAAGGGGTCTAAACAAGTCGGCACGTGGCCCCAAACATGGCTTATAGCCCAAGTATAGCAATAGTTTTTAGAACACAATTTAACATATGATTTAGAGTAAAAATACGCAGCTCAATAGTTGCCGCGGAGAGGACCAAGTCCAATCCAAAAATCAGTGCACGCCACATACTCGTCATCCGACATGTGCGTCATTCTATAAATAGTCTTAGTCGAACCCTCGGAACACCTAAAATAACATCGAAACACCAAATCAACTCATGATTCAATCCTAAGGATCTTCCAATGATTCCAAAACTAACAAAAACACATCTGATTGACCTGAAAATTTGTACACATATCCAAAATGTCATTAAGAACCTATTCCAACTTTCAGAATTCCATTCCGACCCTGATATCCTATTTTCCACTACCGAGCGGAAATCGCCAAAAACTAACTTTCGCCAATTCAAGCCTAATTCTACACCGGACATCAAAACCGCATTCTGAACAAACTCCTAAGTCCCAAATCACCTAACGAAGTTATCCGAACCATAAAATCTACATTCCGAGGTCTTTTACCAATAAGTCAACTCCCAGTTGATTTTTCCAACTATTAAGAAATTTAAGAGATTGTCTCATTTCTTTCCAAAAGTTTCTCCGAACCCGAGCCAGCCAATCTAACACAACATAATGAAGTTGAACCACATATAATGAAGCAGAAACAGGGGAAATAGGGCTATTACTCTCGAAACGATCGACCGGGTCATTACAGTAACTCTCTTAGGAATTTCATCAAACACCTAACATGCGAAATGGACTACAAGGTTCTACAATGGAAATTTCTTCTTCCCTCAACCAATTTCAACAAGAACTAGCCAAAGTAGTTCATTAATCCCACATACTATAACTTAGTGTCACATGCATGGCCTATTTTTAACCCCACGATATATTTGAACTCTTAACCTCTTGCATGCACACTCTGGAAGTAGGACTTACCCGGATGGAGGATAGTCTAGTGACTAGATTCCTTGATCCTTGAAGATTTGAGCAAGATTGAGTGATTGGAAAGCTAGGTTCCCTCTTTCTCTCTCTATTTTGCTCTTACCTCCCTCAAAAATCATGAGAAAATCGCCCCAAATGAAGCCCCAAACGTTATTATTAAAATGTGGTCGTGTTATAAAAATAGAAAAATGGACCCTCTGACTCAGATCGGTTATCGCAGAAAGAACCGCATAACAGATGTGCGGCCCGAAAAATGGTCGCACAATCGATGCTCAGTACTGGGATGTTTCGGGTTTGGTATGCGGCAGGTCTGCGGCCCGTAGACCTATTCTGCGGTCACGAAATGCACCACAGACCTGATATGTAGTTGTATATTGCACCACATATTGGTCTTCAACTTAGCTCAACTTCTGCGACACTTATGCGGCCCACATATTGATTCTGCAGTCGCAAACCAGACCGCAAAATCGCATTCTTCAGCCAAAAAGATTCCTCAACACCTTAGTGCATTCCTTCACCCAAAAAGTATGACCCACAGTGAGCTTACTACTACTGAATACTTTAGCCTAACTCGGAACCACAAGACCTTAAATTACACAGCAAATTTTCTGGGGCCTTACATAATTAATTGTGGGAAAGATAATTTGGGTTTGGCTAAGATAACTAACAAGAACTTTAGGATTTAACCCTCACTTTGTATATTCTACCTAGGGATAGGATTGAGCTACTTGTAGCCGTATTCGGGTGTGATTAATCTCTTAATTGTTTTAGGGATAATTCAGTTAGGAAGTCTTGTTAGTCTTTGCAAGAAGCTAATATATAATTATTACCCGAGGCTAATTAACATAAACTCACTCATATTTGTAAAATCGTAAAATACTTTTGATTGTTTCTTGAGTGTAATTCCCATTGCATCCATGCTTGTAGCCGTTGATCGTTTCACTTGCTTTCTAGGTTAGTTTTCATTTTTCTCAATTAGTTCTCAAAACTTTTTTAAGTGTTTGGATTAGCATAATAAGTGATAATTTTCTTACACGCCTAATCGCCTACATATTGTTCTCTGTGGGATTCAACCCCGACTCATAGTTTGATATATTGCATGTGACCGTGTCTATTTACTTTTTAGTAGTGGATTTTGGACGTCATTCAAATTGGTCTATGTAATTCTTGTTCGGGTGTTAAATCATGGATGACAACGTTGCAAGAGTGTCGCTGAACTCATTCTGGATTATGGGAACATGCTTGAACTCGATTTTGTTGAACTTATTGCATAATTCCTTTAAATAATGCATGTGTGCAACGATCTTGACATTCTTAGTGGTCCGTTCTTCCTGAACGTGGTGGATCAACAAATCAGAATCCCCTATGACACAAAAGTTCCTTAGTGTTCAGAATGACTTCCATCATAATCGCAATGATGCAAGCCTCATATTCTGCCATATTATTTTTATAGGGGAACCTTATTTTAGCTGCGACCGGATAATGTTATCCAAATTCAGAGATTAGGACTACCCCAATTCCTACTCCTTGAAATTTGTAGCTCTATCAAAAAACAACCTCCACCATGGGATGACTTTGAAATATCTTCCTTGGCGAATAACACCTCTTCACCTAGGAAATATGTGGTAAGTGGACTGTAGTCCTTGCCCACCATGTTTTCTGCAAGATGATTGGCTAACACTTGTCCTGTGATAGTTTTATGTGTCATGTACACGATGTCGAACTCACTTAGAAGAATCTTCCTTTTGGGCAACCTTCATGTAGGCATTGGCTTTAGAAATATGTACTTGAGTGGGTCGAACATGGATATCAGATATGTGGTATATGCCGACAAGTAATGCCAAGCACAACATGTTCGATCAAACAAGGTATATATGGCTTCATATGGTGTGAACTTCTCACTCATGTAGTATATAGCTTGCTCCATCTCACCAGTCTCGTTGTGTTGTCCCAACACGTATCCCAATGCATTATCCAAGACAGACAAGTAGAGTAGCAACAACTTCCCAGGTTCCATATGAATCAGTACTGGTGGACTAGAAAAATATTCCTTGATTCTGTTGAAATCTTTCTAACAAATTTCTTAGCAGTGTCATTCTTCAATAACTTGAAAAATGATTAACATATTACTGTTGATTAGGCTATGAACTTGGTGATGTAATTCAATCTTTTAAGGAAGCTCATCATGTCCTTCTTGCTATTGGGAGGAGGAAACTCTTGAATGTCCTTGATTTTTAATGGGTCCAACTCTATCTCCTTTCTATTGAAAATGAAACCTAACAGGTTTCCCGTAGGAACTCCAAATGCACACTTCGCAGGATTAAGCTTCAAATTGTTCGGGAACTCCAAATGCACACTTAGTAGGTTTCAACTTCAAATTGTTCAAGAACTCCAAATGCACACTTTGTAGGATTCAGCTTCAAATATTACCTTCGAAACCATTTGAAGAACTTCCTCAAACCTCTAAAAGAATTTGCATCTTTATGCTATTTGATGATGATGTCGTCCACATATACTTCAATCTCCTTGTGGATCATGTCATGAAAAATGGTCGTCACAACCCTCATGTAGGTGGCACATTCATTCTTGATACTGAATGGCATGACCCAGTAGCAATATACTCCCCATGGAATGGTGAATGTTGTATTCTCTGCATCCTCGTCAAACATCAGAATCAGGTGATATCCAGCAAAATTGTTCATGAATGATTGCAATTCATGTTTAGCATAGTTGTCAATAAGGATGTGGATATTTGCAGAGGAATGACGTCCTTCGGACTGGCTTTGTTGAGATCTCGGTAGTCTGCACATATTATAATATTCACATCATTCTTTGGCATCGGTAGTATGTTTGCCAACCAGGAAGGGTAATTGGTGAACTTTGCCACATTTGCTTCTATCTATTTGGTGACTTCTTCTTTGATCCTTGGACTCAAATCCGGCTTTAATATTCTAGGTTTTTTATTGACTGGTGGCTTGGCAGGATCGATGGGAAATCAATACAAGACGATGTCGGTACTTAATCCAGATACGTCATCACACGACCAGGGAATTACATCGATGTATTGTCGGACGAGCTCTACCTATTCTTCCTTCAGTTCTACCTTTAGGTGGATGCAGATATTGGTTTCTTTGGAATTTTCTCTACTTCCCAGATTGAATACCTTTGTTTCCTCAAGGTTGGGTGTTTTCTAACTTTCTAGTTGTTCGATTTCTTGCAGTATATTCTCGGGCATCATACTCTAATCGTACTCTTTGTAGTCCGAATCATTTTGGTCGAGGGTTTTGTTACATTTCATAATTGTGGAACATGATTTTTTATTAATTTGATTGCTGAAAAGAAAAATATAGTACAAATAAAGACAAATACATTTGCAATGATTTTCAAGAAAATAATTCTTTTATTTCATCAAAAGGAACGTCTCAATTTTCAAAGATGTGATTTAACAAAAAATCATAGGCATGGTTGAAGCCTTAATTAACCGTGCAGTTCTAAAAATTACTAAAATTCAACGCTACCAAGACTACCGAAGAATTAGATATGGACTGGCTATCTAGTTCAGCAGGGTTTCTCCTAGTTCGGCATCATGAATGGTCGGTGTCTTAAAGTCAGCTTCGCCAATAAATTCCTCGATCATTTCCACAAACAATCTTCCCATCTCGTTGATGATATCCTCTTCTTGTGTTGAGCTCTAACCATTGCCCCGAACACGCTCTAGTATAAAAAATTTCTTCTTGCAAGTATAATTATAGGTTCTTCCAGTTGTAGGTTGGTAGCCCAAGCCGGTGGTACTTTTCTGCCCCTTGGGTTGAATTCGCTCAGTTATCCCATCTGATTGGGCTCCCATATCATATCCTGGCATGTACCCATAATTCACCATTTCTCGAATTACCGGTTTTGACCCATACAGTGATTGCATGTTGTGACCTTGTTCATTCTTCCCTATTTATGTTGCCTGCATGATCTCGAATGCATGGAAAGTAATCACATCAATTCCTTCTATAAAAGGAATCGCTTGTTCCAAGTAAGTTGACTAGCTCTATTCCCCATGTATCACACCCCAAACCTGGGGAGGCGTGGCTGGTACCTGGTGCCCTACTGGCTCGAGCAAACCACTATGTATCTTTCCTTTTTTTGTAACTAACTATCATGGGCCAACATGGCCACAACTCGTAATGTATAACTATAAGTGGGCCACAGCTCTGTATCAATGAAACATCATTCTTGAAACATGACTACATATGGGCCGTCAAAGCCTCTAACATATTGTACAAAATTAACCTCTACCTACAAATCCTCAAAGATTATGTTTTATCAAATGGGACAGGGTACCGGCCTACCCTTAAGCCTGTAGAAAAACTCTAACATGATGACTTAAAGACTCGGTTGCACTACGAATGAGGTGGAGTCTTACCGACCCTTCACTGAATGCTAACCTCGTCTACATGAGGGCTCGACAATGTGATTATCTATACCTGCAGGCATGAATGGAGCGTCCCCAACAAAAGGAAGTCAGTACGAATAATGTATTGAGTATGTAAGGCCAAACTAAAACATAACAATAAGTCAACATTAATTAAAGACATATAAGAATCAACCTGAATCTCTGAAGTGCCACCATATATGCATACTTATTGTACTTAATATATAATGCTTCTCTTTGAGACTATTTCTATTATACATGTTGTATGATGCATGACTGCCCAACTGATCAGTGGTAACTGCCCGACCGGCCGTAGCACGATGGTAAATGCATGATTTCACGACCGGTCGTAGCTCGGTGGTAAATGAATATGCTTGACTGCCCAAGCGGTGGTAAATAATGATACATAACTACCCGACCGGCCGTAGCACGGTGGTAAATGCATGAAGATGCATGTATCACTATATTATAAACATTAACATCTCTATCATATACCTCAATAGGGACTTAGGGACATACTTAGGCATGACTTTACAGGAATGAATAACATAGACATCCTTAACTGCTAAGAGTAGAACCACTTATGGAATAGCATTACGTTTACGTATCGTTACATGGATCATGCCAAAAGAAAGAAGATTTAACCTTAACATACCTGGACCCTTACACAATTGGGACCTGAGCCGCATGAACCATCTTGAGAAGTTTCAATATTTCAATATCTTGGAAATGCTTGATACGTTCTTAACCAAACATAAAAGATACATAAAGTATTTACATTCTACAAGATGAAGTAAACACTCTATCTCTTAGATTTTTGGTGATTCGTGGAGACTTTAAACATAATCTTTTATGTAAGTGTCACTTAGTTAGTGTTATATGGCTGCCACGTGAAATACTTATTAACCGTATCCAAATAAACTAATTAAATAGTTAGTCTTCCATAAAATTACTAATTACCCAACTATCCACATACTTAAGAATTATCCCAAATTACTTAATATACTACTTAATTTTACACTTTATACATCCTACTATCATAGTCATGTGATACCATATAAAATCAATACATACACTATTATATCATTAAAACATCCATGTGAAAATACATATATTTTCTCAACTTCTAATTTTTCTAATCTCATATAAAGAGTACAAATTCTCGTACGCTTAATTCTTAAAATGGTAAAAAGATAACCTTCTTTTCATGTGAGAAATTAATTTATATCTTTACAAAAAACAAAATATCATAAAATTTCTCATATTATGTGTATAATTTAAAGCATATTCAAAAGTAGTAATATTAATAACTATATAAAATCATATTTTTCAAACTTTTCTTTTTACAAACATGTTCCACTCCAAATACCATATCAAATGTATATAACGGATCAAGGTTGTTATACTTACGGGGTCTTATAATAACATAGTGGCAAATCCTCTATAATCTCATGAATGGTCTTAATCCCTTGAAGCTCATATAGACTACTATGACTTATCCTGATATTAATGTTTGGGATGTAACACCATGTATAACAATTTCCTTGTAATCCCATTTAAATTTCATACACTGATGTAGAGTGGAAGGAATTGCCCCTGCCATGTGTATTCAAGGCCTTCCTAGTAGCAGATTTTATGAAGGTGAGATGTCCATCAACTGAAACAATATCGGGAACTCAACTAGTCTAATTTTCAAGGCTAGGTAGATTTCACCGATGACATCTTTTTGTTACCCATAAAAAGTCCTCATTCTCGCGTATCTTTCTTTGACTTCCCTTAAATGGATGCCTAATTCCGGCAAAGTGGAGAACATGCAAATGTTACTCCAGATCCCCCGTCGACAAGTACTCGAGATACGAATTTTTCTCCACACTTGGAAGTGAAGTGTAGACATTTGTTGTGATTCATTCCCCCCACATGAAGTTCATCTTTCCAAAAGGAAATATTGTTCGCCTTCACCATCTTCCCAGTGGTTGCTTCTAGTGTCTCACTAGTGGTATTTCCTGGAACACACACCCCACTTCGCACCTTTACCAGAGCTTCCCTATGACTATCAAAGCTCGACAACATGTCCATAATTGATATGTGGGCAGGAGTCTTCCTCAACTTCTCTTCTATAGAGTACTCTTTAACCGGCATCTTTCTCCAAAACATTGTTGCCTCTATGTCAGTTATGTTTCTCTTCTGATTCTATTCCCTATTCGGATTTCCTCGGTTCACTTCTTCTAGAGTGTATCCCCTTCCTAACCAGTCATCCCATAAGCGGTTACTGTATCGGTCATCTTGCCTTTTCCTTTTGACTTATAAGTCCACGAAACTGCTTTATACTCTTCATTTCCTTCATCTCTGACGGATAAGACAGGCCGTTGTTTATATTTTTGAACCATCACATAGGGTTTCATTTATACAGTCATCAATGGAGTTTCTCGGTTGGGTGTCCTTGCTTCTTCGGTGATAGTCCCTTTTAATTCATAGTCCTTCTCCAAGGTGATAATGTTTTCTCTTTGTTTTATGTGGTTTAGTACCGGGTTATGGTTTACATTTGGTGGATATGGGGTGCATTAGATAGATCATTCTTTAAAGCATAGCAATCCTCGATGCCATGCCCAAGGAGGTGCATTTCTTATGCTGAAATGTTTGGTGGATTGGTCAGGGATTCTTCACTCCACTGAGTATATCATTTTGTCTCTTCTCAGCCTCTCTAATAATTAGGCTAAAGACTCGGCAATTGGAGTGAAATTTCTTGGGCAATTGGGATCATAGGCGGTCTATTTTGGTGGGTGGTGGTTTGAATGGGAGAATATAGGCGTGGTGGGTTTTGGTGTATATTGGCTCTTTGTGGGTTGTAGTGAGGTAGGGTATTGTATTATTGTTGGGAATTATATAATGGGGTATAAGTGGGTTAGTTTAGAGGACGAGTGTTTGCGGGGTAGGGATTTGTTCAACGAGGAGGACTTGGATGATAATTAAAAACAATTGTCATCACCTCTTCTTTCTTCTTCTTTCCACTACCGACGAAACTGAATTGTATAGCCTTTCTAGCAGCTTGTAGTGCTTCTACTATTGTATCTTCCCTGACTTAAAATCTTCTTCCTGGAAACCTCCCATCTTGACCAGCTCGGGGAACTTTTTTCCCATCATTCACATTGTCTTTTCAAAGTAGGTTCCTTCTTGAGCATGGATGAAATATTTTGTCCGCTCATTGTTATCCACCACAGATTGTGCTCTAGCTGCCTTTGACCTCCAACGATGAGCATATTCTTGAAATAAATCATAGGGCTTCTTTTGTAGGTTTACCAAAGTAATCTATCCGAGGCGATTTTAGTGTTAAATCAGAAGAGATTCATAAAATCGTCGGCCATATTCACAATTCTCTAGAGTTCCTGGGGTCCTGCCTAGTGTACCAAGTGAGTGCCACCACAGTCAGACTTCTTATAACTAGTTTCATCCTCAACTTCTCATTTTTTCCTACTCCTACCAACTTGTCATAGTATGCCCTCAAGTGAGTGTGGTGATCACCTATTCCATCAAAGATATCAAACTTTGGGGGTTTGTACCCTGCTGGCATATCAATATCAGGGTGTATGCATAGGTCTTCAAAATCCAAGCTCTCACCCCCTCGAGCAACTTGCAGGTTCTTCATCGGTTTCCTTACTACTCGTAGATTTTCAGACAATGATTCATCCACTTTGGGTTTTGCCTCTCTCCATTTCAGCATATTGGTTTATCTTATAAGGAAATTCTGACCGTGATGGGTGTTGTCAGAGTAGGTTCAGATGCGGTATATATGGGAGGAACATATCGCTCATGGTTGGCGGTGTGTGCCCCGATTCTATGGTCATGTAACGACCCGGCCAGTAGTTTTGAGAATTTAAGCTCCGTTCGGTGGCATAAGGCCTTAAACAGCTTTATGTGGTGATTTTGGACTTAGGCGTGCGTCTGGATTTGGATTTGGAGGTCTGTAGGGTGATTTGGAGCATTTCGGTGAAAGTTAAAGCTTGGAAAGTGGAAAGGTGTCACGACCCCAAAAGCTAAACCAGTCGTGATGGCGCCTATCGTGGAACTAGGCTAGACAATAACCACATGTTCACAATTTCTTTCAAAATCCCAATCAAAAATCCAAGCATTTCATAAATATACAATGGTTACTAAATAAAGTAGGCCAATAAATAGTGCCACCAACCCCAAAAACCGGAGCCAACAAGTCATGAGCATCTAGAAGAATAAGCCAAAATATACTATCATAATACAAAACCTCTGAATGAAAACTAGGTACAACAAGAAGGGAAAAACAGAGATGTTGCGGACGCTGAACAACTACCTATATATCCCGCCAATCTGGCTCTGTGCGAAAAAAATGGCTAATGCTCGATATCTACACCTGAATCTGCACACAGAGGTGCAGGGAGTAATGTGAGTAAGCCAACTCAGTAATAATGAAAATAAATCAAGTCTAAGCGGCAAGGAAACACATAAAATCAATGTCATAAAATCACAATATACACAGCCTTACTTTCCAATAGTATAACATAGATACATGAAATCGTCATGCCTTAAAACCAACTTCGGAAAAATCCTTTGAATAATGTATATTTTTCAACAACTTCAATCGAAAGGTTTAGTGATAAAATGAAATGAATTATATAGAGGCCCCTCGGGCAAAACATATTTCATAACCTCAGAGTGAAAGTAGTAAAATGACAAGTAGCCCCTCGGGTAAAACATGTATCATAATCAGCCCCTCGGGCATGCCTCACAGTCACTCATAATCAGCCCCTCGGGCATACCTCACCATCACTCGTAATCAGTCCCTCAGCACCTCACAGTCACTAATTCCTCCCAATAACTTGTCACTCGGCACTCGGCACTCTGTGCGCTCACTGAGGGTGTGTACAGACTTCGGAGGGGCTCCTTCAGCCCAAGCGCTAATATCTCTCAGCACCTCACAATCAGGCCCTCAGCCTCTCTCACCAGAACCACTCAAAAGGCCCCTCGGGCGAATCAGTAAAATAGGGTACTCGACCCAAAACAACTGTTTAAATCTCAAAGTGGTGTAAATCATGCTGAGTTTAGAAAATAATAAGCACAATGCAGCCGAGTGAAATCATCAATACATAGTGAGGTAAAACAACAGTAAAAAGCCCCAAAGAGGTCTAAACAGATCGACACGAGGCCCCAAACACGGCTTATAGCCCAAATATTTCAACAATCTTTAGAATATAATTTAACATAAGGTTTTGAGTAAAATATGCAACTCATTAGTTGCCGCGCAGAGGACCTAGTCCAATCCCAAAATCAGTATGCGCCACATACTCGTCATCCGACATGTGCGCCATTCCAAAATCCGTACGAAAATATGTAGTCCGAGGTTCCATATCCTCAGGACAAGATTTATAACCATTAATTACCTCTACCGGGCCACAACACTAGTCCGCAATGCTCTTTCCCCTCAAGTTGGCTCCCGTTTGCTCCGAATCTAGCCAAAACCAGTTTAACATCATCAATATATATATCAAAGGAACTCAACCCAATCTAAAACTATCAAATTATACAAGAATCTCGAAATTCGGCCAAACCCGAGCCTCGGGCCCACGTCTCAGAATTTGATAATTTTTACATCACTAGAATCCTTTTCCTCCCACGATTCTATACATACCGATAACACTAAAATCGGACCACAATTGCCCACTCAAATCCTCAAAAGAAGAATCAATTTCCCATGAAGCCCTTTCTTCCCCAATTGGGTTTAATTCCATATTCTATGGTTTAATCACTTAGAAATTGACATATAAACGAGTTATGAAGTTAAAAACCATACCTCAAAGTGATTCCCTTCAATTCCCTCTTCAATCCTCTCAAAAGTGCTCCCAACTCGTAAAAAATGGAGGAAAATATGAGCCAATTTCGCACAACATGCCTTTTAAAAAATTCTGCCCAGCTATAAAATTTCCTTCACTGCGATCACGAACATTGGCAGGCGATCGCGATGCATAGATCAACCAACCAATGCGGTGGCAGACCAAAAGATGCGATCGCATAGAACAATTCTCCACCCACACACGCGCCTAAAAATACTCTACGTGATCGCAATCCTAACCACACGATTTAATAGAACAAAATTCTTGTCCCATTATTTTACCCTACGTGATCACAAACATCCTCACGCAATCGCGTAGAAGGAAACCAAAACCTCACACCAGCAGAAATCTGCCCAATTTTCAAGCCAAGAATTGGTCCGTTAATCACCCGAAATACACCTGAGGCCCTCGGGACCTCAGCCAAACGTACCAACATACACCATAACATCATTCAAACTTATTCGAGCCTTCGAAACACCAAAATAAACGCAACAACACGAAAATCGCATCAAATTCAAGCCTATGAACTTTGAAACTTCTAAATTTCGCCAACTACGTTGAAACCAACCAAAACACCTCCAATTGACCTGAAATTTTGCATACATATCCAAAATGACATTATGAACCTGCTCCAACTTCCGGAATCCCATTCCGACCCCGATAGCCTACTTTCCACTACCGACCAAAAATCACCAAAAACTAACATTCGCCAATTCAAGCCTAATTCTACATCGGACATGAAAACATCATTCCGAGCACACTTTAAGTCCCAAATCACCTAACGAAGCTATTTGAGCCATAAAATCCACATTCCGAGGTCGTTCACCAATAGGTCAACCCTCAGTTGACTTCCTCAACTATTAGGCTACTTTAAAAGGCTAAACGACTAAATTCTCACCACAACCACTCTGGACCCAAACCAACTGACCCAACACAACAAAAACAGGCTAGCAATATATAAAAAATGCAGAAATGGGAAAAACCAGGTAAATCTCATGGAACGACCGATCGGGTCATTACATCCTTCCATTTTTAAACAAACGTGCATCCTCGAACGGGTCTAGAATCATACCGGGAGTCTCGAATAAGTGAGGATATCTGTCCCGCATCTCCCGCTCGGTCTCCCAGGTGGAATCCTCCACCGGCTGCCCTCTCCACTAAACCTTCACTGAAACTATTCTTAGACCTCAACTTCCTGACCTGTCGACCCAAGATTGCCACTGGCTCCACCTAATATGTCATATCGCCCTCGAGTTGAACCGTGATGAAGTCCAAAACATGGGAAGGGTCACCAACATACTTCCGGAGCATCGAAACATGGAATACTGGATGAATACTCGATAAACTAGGAGGCATATCAAGCCTATAAGCCACCTCCCTAACCCTCTAAAGCACCTCAAATGGCCCAATGAACCTGGGACTCACCTTCCCTCTCTTCCCGAATCTCATAACACCCTTCATGGGTGACACCTTCAGCAACACCTTATCCCCAACCATGAAAGACACATCTCGGACCTTCCGGTCCACGTAACTCTTCTGCCTAGACTCTCCTGAATCAACTTCGCCTTACTCAATGCATCATGAACTAAGTTTGTGCCCAATAGCCTAGCCTCGCCCGACTCAAACCAACCAACAGGAGACCTGCACCTCCTACCATATAAAGCCTCATACGGAGCCATCTGGATACTCGACTGATAGTTGTTATTATATGCAAACTCCGCTAGTAGGAGAAACTAGTCCCATGAACCACCAAAGTCAATCACACAAGCACGCAACATATCCTCCAAAATCTAAATGGTATGCTCTGACTGCCCGTCGGTCTGAGGGTGAAATGTTGTGCTCAACCTGAGTACCCAACTCTCTCTGCACGGCTCTCCAAAACTGAGATGTGAACTGAGTACCTCTGTCGGAAAGGATAGAAACTGGAACCCCATCCAATCGGACAATCTCCCTGATATAAATCTTAGCTAACCTCTCCGAATAATAAGTAGTACCAACAGGAATGAAGTGTGAGGACTTGGTCAGCCGATCCACAATAAACCATATTGCATCAAACCTCCTCGAAGTCCGTTGGAGCCCAACTAAGAAGTCCATGGTGATCCGCTCCCACTTCCACTCCAGAATATCAAACCTCTGAAGCAATCCACCAGGTCTCTGGTGCTCATACTTGACCTGCTGACAGTTGAGACACCGAGCCACAAACTCCATGATATCCTTATTCATCCTCCTCCACCAATAATGTTGTCTCAAATCCTGATACATCTTCGCGGCACCCGGATGGATGGACTACCACGAACTATGAACCTCTGCTAGAATCAAATCTCGAAGCCCATCTACATTGGGCACGCAAATCTGGCCCTGCATCCTCATGACCCCTTCATCACCAATAACCACATCCCTAGCATCACCGCGACGGACCCTGTCTTTTGAAGAACAAGCGAATGTGGATCATCATACTGGCGTGCTCTAATCTAATCCTAAAGAGAAGATTTGGAGGCCACACAAGCCAACACCCACGGGGGCTCTAATAGATCCAATCTCACCAACTGACCTGCTAAGGCCTGAACATCAATGGCTACTGGCCGCTCTGCTACTAGAAAGTAGGCTAGACTCCCCAAACTCTCTGCTCTGCGACTCAAGACATCGGCCACTACATTGGCCTTCCCCGGGTGATATAAGATAGTGAGGTCATAATCCTTGAGGAGCTCCAACCATATCCTCTAAAGCAAATTCAAATCCTTCTACCTCAGTAGATACTGCAAACTGCGATGATCAATGAAAATCTCACACTACACTCCGTACAAATAATGCCGCCACATCTTCAGGCATGAACAATGGCAGCTAACTCAAGATAGTGCACTGGATAATTCTTCTCTTGCACCTTCAACTGTCTAGATGCGTAGGCAATCACCCTACCGTCCTACATTAATACCGCTCCCAAGCCAACTCTAGAAGCATGACAATAAATTGTGTAAGAACCCGAACAAGCACGCAAAACTAGTACTGGAGTTGTAGTCAATGTTGACTTGAGCTTCTGAAAGCTCTCCTCACACTCATCAGACCATCTGAATAGAGAACCCTTCTGGGTCAATCGGGTCAAAGGCGAAGCAATAGAAGAGAATCCCTTCACAAAGTGAAGGTAATATCTCGCCAAACCAAGGAAACTTCTAATATCTGTAGCTGAAGGCGGTCTAGGCCAACTCTACACCGCCTCTATCTTCTTTGGATCAACCTGAATTCCCTCAGTAGATACCACGTGCCCCAAGAAAGCTACCGAACCAAGCCAAAACTCACACTTGGAGAATTTCGCATAAAGTTTCTCATCCCTCAACCTTTGTAACACAACTCTTAAATGCTGAGCATGCTCTTCCTGGCTACGAGAATAAACCAGGATGTCATCAATGAACACAATGACGAAGGAATCAACACGTTGATCATCAATTGCATGAACGCAACTGGGGCATTGGTCAGCCCAAACTACATAAGCAAGAACTCATAATGACCATATATGGTCCTAAAAGCAGTCTTTGGAATATCAGAATCCTGATCCTCAACTGATGATACCCAGATCTCAAATCAATCTTGGAAAACACTTTTGCTCCCTGAAGCTGGTCAAAGAAATCATCAATGCGGGCAAGGGATACCGGTTCCACCGTAACCATGTTCAACTGCCGATAGTCAATACACATATGCATGGACCCATCCTTCTTCTTCACGAACAACACTAGTGCACCCCAAGATGACACACTAGCCCGAATGAACCCCTTATCCAGGAGCTCCTGAAGCTGCTCCTTCAATTTCTTTAGCTTCGTTGGTGCCATACGATAAGGCGGAATAGAAATAGGCTGAGTGCCTAACACCAAGTCAATACCAAAATCAATGTCCCTGTCAGGCGGCATGCCTGGCAGGTCTACAGGAAACACATCCGAAAAGTCACGAACCACAAGAACTGAATCAATAGCGGGAGTCTCACCACCGACATCCCTCTCAAAGGCCAAATAATATAAACACCCTTTCTCAACCATGCGTTGAGCCTTCAGGTAAGAAATCAACCTGCTAGGCATATACTCGGAAGAACCTCTCTTCTCAACCCTCGGACACCCGCATAGGTAAGGTCACGGTCTTAGCGTGACAATCAAGAAAAGCATGGCATGGAGATAACCAATCCATACCCAATATCACATCAAAATCGACCATGATGAGTAACAGTATGTCCACTCGAGTCTCCAGACCCCCAATAGATATCATGCACGATCGATACACACGGTCCACAACAACAGTATCACCCACCGGAGTCGACACATGAACAGAGGTGACTACAGACTCACGGGGCATATCCAGAAAATCGGAAAAATATGAAGAAACATAGGAATATGTATAACCAAGGTCCAATAAAGCCAAGGCATCACGGAGACAGACTGAGACAATACCTGCGATCACGGCATCTGAGGCCATAGCATCCGGCCTGGATGGAAATGCATACATGTGAGCCTGACCTCACCCTGCTCGACCTCCCCCTCTAGGGTGGCCTCTGGCTGGCTGGCCACCACCCTTGGCTGCCTGGGTGGGTGGTGAAGTGACTGGAGCCGAATTCGAGGGTTGTCCCCTCTGCTGAGAAGAGGCAAACTGCCTCCACACATGCCCAAACTCTCCACACACAAAGCAACTCCCTGGAGCTGGAGGCGAGGACTGATAGAAACCCCTAACACATGTACGGCCACTGGAAGACTCATGCGTAGAAGAACCCTGAATTGGGGGTGCTCGAGCTGCACTCTGAGCTGGGAGGTCACCAAATGAAGTGCGGCCTGACTGAGAACCACGGGGACCCTACACTGAAGACGCACCAATATATGCTGGGCGGCGTGACTGAGGAGGTCTGAATGAACGGCCCCTACCCTGATGAAAATGTCCCCTGAAGGGAGAACCACTGGAACTGCCCAAACCACGAGGCCTCTTGGCCTCCCTCTCTTCCCGCTCCGAGTGGAGAACGGACTCGATATCTTGAGCTACGTCAACAACCTGCTCGAATGAAGCACCCAATAATATCTCTCGAATCATAAGCAACCGAAGCTGATAAGAAAGACCATCCACAAACTTCCTCACCCTCTCCCTGTCAGTAGGGACAATCACAGAAACATGTTTAGCCAACTCGGAGAACCTCATCTCGTACTGAGTAACTGATAACTCTCCTTGGCGCAGCTGCTCAAACTGCCTGCGCTGCTCCTCTCTGTGGGATTGAGGAACATACTTCTCCAAAAAGATCGTGGAGAACTGCTACCAGGTAAGAGGTGTTGAACCAACCGATCTACACCTCTCGAATGACTCCCACCAGGTAAAGGCAGCACCCGCAAACTGAAATGCAACAACTGAGACCCCACTAGTCTCCAAAATACCCGCGGCACGCAGTATCCTCTGGCACCTATCTAGAAATACATGGGAATCCTCGCTCTCTGTACCGCTAAAAGTTGGAGGCTGAAGTCTGCTGAATCTCTCCAACCTGCGCTGCTCGTCCTCAGGCATAGCAGGGACCACATAATCCTGGAGCGGAGTAATTGGCTGAGCTGGGGCTGCTCCCGTTGCCTGAATACCCTATGCATCCTGCTCAGGTGCCTGGGCAGTTGGAGTCTGATTGCTTCCCCCATCCTGAGTTGTTGTGGCAGTAGAAGACATGGCGACTGCCTGAGCCAAACTGGTGCATACTGTGAATATCTGACACAGGGTCTCCTGAAGACCCGGAATAACCATAGGCACTACTAGTGCCTATCAGCGGGAACCTGATCATGATCGATAGGGAGATCCTGTGGTACTCCCCGGTTGTTACGCGGGCTAGCCCCTACCTCTACCACGGCCTCGACCTCTCGCTTGTCTAGCCGGTGACTAGTCACTCTGATCGGTATGGCGTGTCCTCACCATCTATGAGAGAATGAAACAACGAAAGTTCATATTTCAAGAATCAATAGATTATCATGAAAGAGTTCAATAAATATAGAAATGTTTCCTAAAAGTTCAGCAGCCTCTTGAAGATAAGTACACACGTATACCGATCAGCAAGACTCTACTAAACCTGCTCATGACCCTCCGCCGCAGCAGGAATAGGAACACTCTGATCTGGAACAGGTAGGCCAGATGGATTCAAGGTTGGGGACTCGCTCTCACCCGCTCTATCGGGTACCGAATTCACTTCCACACTAGGGCGGCATTGGCCTCTAGGCCGAGTCGAGCTCTCTTCTTTGGTGCCATTACTGAAAACTTTGGAACAGTGCACGAGTTAGGCAAGAATATTCTCACTTTCCATTTCACCGCACGATATAGAGTAACAATAAAAAGGGTATTTCCTAAATGTCCATGTAGCCCCCAAATTATAGATGTGGTCGACAACACACCGATAAGAAGGGCTCTACTAAACACGGCTCCGAGACATCCTAGGATACTTTTAAAACCTTAAGCTCTGATACCAAGTTTGTCAAGCCCCAAATTCGAGGGATGCGACCGGCACTCGACTGGGTGAACCCCAGTCAAGCGAACCTGATTTGCCTTTCCCACCCAACGCGTTTCCACGTGTTTATAACATACATTATTTATGTAGAACGGTGAGACAAGCTTAAAAGTGCGTGATTACCACATTAAGTCCAATTCATGCATATTAGATACGCCACTTTCTGATACGGAACACGATTAAAAATAAATACAATCACTACCCAACATATACATATACACCCACGTAGTGTCTACGGAACCTCTAAGAGTACTAGTGACTTATAAATTACTTGCCGGCAACAAAGCCACAACTATACCTAACAATACATAATACACCCAAAAAAAAGCGAAGGCCCGAACTATACATGGCCCCGAGAGGAAATAGGGCTCACCAGTACAACTGAGAATGATGAAGAGAAGGCACAACTAACGGAGAGTTGAGAAACCTACTATGGATCCACCTACATCCATATAAAAGATGTAGCACCCCCGGTAAAAGGGACGTTAGTGTTGTGTAATAGCACTAGTATGTATAAAAAAAACTTTATCCCAAGTACAATCAAGAAAATACATAATTACGGAACAACAATAGAACCAATTAATCAATGCAAGTAGAAGGACACAACTAGAATCAAAAACGATGCACAATCTCTCATTTTTCCCTTTCAACATCATCATATTCAAGAGCTTATAGCTTTTTATTTCAGCAGTGATAACGATCACATTTTATCCTTATTACCTCGGCCACCCTTATTACTTCGGCCACCCTTATCACCATAACCCATCATCTTTATTACTTCTTGTTGCAGCATGCAACCCGGACCCCGCCTGATAATTTTAATGCATAGCCCAATCACAAACAATTTCATCACAAGAATCACCAATTCAAGGGATACAAATTCATATCAACGACTCATTTATTTGGGCCCAAGGCACCATAACATCTATCAAGTAGAAATTTCATGAACACGGTGTTGCCACATTTGCGCAATTCAGTTACATTTTTTCACAATACTCTTTTTCATTACTTTCTACGTATGGCTTTCAACTATTTTACACATTCCCACATTTGAGCACATTATCAATCTTTCGTTCATTGCCCATCAAGCACCTTTTACAACTCCATATAGCACAGTAGCATGACAATCCACCAGGAAGAATCAGAGAATAAAGTCTCACATATTAACACGTTTGAACAGTCAATTCACAGATTTCCAAACAAGGTACACATACCACATACTCGAACCCAACAAGAGGATTCTACGAAGGTTAAAGTTAGTCATACATACCTGGGGTCAAAATTCCTTTTTAACCTCTACTCACGAATCACCGGACCGACGAGTACCGTCAATCTAGTTCATAATTAAAAATATTCAAATCACAATCGAGATCCATGCATACAATTTGAACCCTTTTTAAGCATTTATCAGCTGCTATATGACTCCCTCATTAGATTGCCAACCCCTCATTTGTGAACTTTACCCCAACCCGCTTCCTCTTACTAGATTATGGACATTAGTCATCATGCATGCGAGGTATAAACATATATTTTCAAGAATAAATTCATGAGAGTCCCCCTTTTATTTAAAATCAGAAAACTAATGAAAGGGTTTGGGGATTCTTACTTGTTAGAATGAAGAAGAAGATGATTACTCGAAATTTCCGGGCCTGAGTGACTTTGAAAATCCAATCGGTAAAGATGACGCATTCTCTCTCAAGAACCCTCTCTCCCCTCTCTCTAATTTTGTTCAGAAAATGGTTAAAAATGAAGGGGAGGGTGTTTTAATGAACAGGGGTCGGGTTTTAAAAATTAGAAAAATAGGGCGCGACAAAAGAATGCGGTCACGAATGCGATCGCATTCCTGGCATGCACTTCGCAGATCTGACCGCACAATGGCCCACAAGATAGGCCAAAAATCCAGAATACACTTCCCAGGTATGAGACCAATTGTGCGGTCCGCATACACGTTATGAGATCGCATATTGGACCGCATAGTTGACTTCAAATGGGGCAGCATTATGCCTAGGTATGCGACCATTATGCGGTCTGCATACACGATGTGCGATCGCATAGTGCATCGCATAACACCTACTTTCTGGAAAATGACATTCTTTAAGTCTCGGGGTACTTTTTACTCAGTTTAGGTCCGTTTTAAAAATTTCCACAATAAAAACAACTCGGGGACTCATTCGGGCATTATTTTAAAACGAGAAAATGTTACGTGTCTTTACATCCTTCCCCCTTAAAATCATTCGTCCCTGAATGAAGGCTTTGGAAATCAATTAGTTTTGAAAGCATGACATGCAATCATCCAAATTTTCACTAACTCCAATATTTCAGAAAAATTTTGCCAGAGTTCCCTTTGTAACTAGACCTACCTACCTGTCAGAGAGCCCCCGAAACGCATTTCCAAGCACCATTACACAGTTTTAATCACCTAATAACTTACACACAACATTGTTACCTCAACAATTGGCAATTATTCAATCATTTTTTCAACTACACATAGTTCTTTCCTCATACCACAAATTTGCACATGATTCACATTTTTGAACATCACTTGGTTGTTTTAATGAGTCCCATACAACCCAATCACCTCAATATACTGTATTCATCTAAATTAATCATTACCAACCTATACTACTATTATTAACTTACCTAACACATACGTTCCACAAAACTTTTATTTACCTCAAGGGTAGCACACTACCCAATTAGAACAGCAAGTCCGGTTTTAGCACACATTGGGAAATTAAAGCAATAAGGAAACTAGGGGAGGATCGGGTACTTTTGCACATAACCGAATATAAAGTTAGAGGACAGGGTTCTGACTACTAGAAATGTTCAAATAAGTGGGGATATCTTTCTTTCAGCTCATTTTCCGCCTCCCACGTGGCTTCCTCAACGCGCTGACTTCGCCACAATACTTTAACTGAAGCAATTTCTTTGTTCCTCAATCTACGGACCTATCTATCAAGGATAGAAACCGGAACCTCCTCATATGATAATTCTTCATTAACCCCAATGGTCTCAACCGGCACTATGACTGATGGATCTCCAACCACTTTCTTCAACATGGACACGTGGAACACCGGGTGCACTAACGATAATTCATGGGGTAATTCCAACTTATAAGCCACTTGTCCTATCCTTTGAGAAATCCAATATGGCCTGACATACCTTGGGCTTAATTTCCCTCTCTTCCCAAACCGCATCACTCCGTTCATGGGAGATACTCTCAATAATACCCAATCATCAACTTGGAATTCCAATTATCTTTGACGAACGTCCGCATAAGATTTTTGACGGCTCTGAGTGGTTTTCATCCTCTCCCGAATGACTCTGACTTTTTCCAATGCCTGGTGCACAAGATCTGGCCCTAACAATTCTGATTCACCAACCTCGAACCACCCAATGGGAGATCTACACCTCCTTCCGTACAAAGCCTCAAATGGGGCCATCTGAATACTATGAAAGTTGTTATTGTAAGCAAATTAGATAAGCGGTAAACGATCATCCCAACTACCCCTGAAGTCCAATACACAAGACCGTAACATATCTTTAAGCGTCTGAATAGTTCGCTCTGCCTGACCATCAGTCTGCGAGTGGAAAGCAGTGCTGAGATTGACCTGAGTACCCAAGACTTGCTGAAATTTCCTCCAAAAATTAGTTGTGAACTGTGCTCCCCGGTCTGAAATAATAGAACTGGAATACCATCAAGCCTGACTATTTCCTTGGTATACAACTGAGCGTATTGTTCTTCAGTATCGGTGGACTTGACCAGCAAGAAGCGAGCTGATTTTGTGAGTCGATCCACTATCACCCAAATTGAGTCAAACTTACGTTGAGTGCAAGGTAACCCTACCACTAAATCCATGTTGATCATTTCCCATTTCCACATCGAAATTCCCATAATCTGAGTCAACCCACCATGCCTCTGATGCTCGGCCTTCACATGCTGACAATTCGGACATTTAGATAAAAAGTCCGCCACACCTCTTTTCATACTGCTCCACCAATAATTTTCCCGGAGATCTTGATACATTTTCGTGGAACCTAGGTGCCAGGAATACCTGGAATTGTGAGCTTTTTCCATCACTCTCTCCTGAAGATTATCCACATTAGGAAGACATAACCTTCCATGGCACCGCAAAACACCATCATCGCTCCCGAGCAGAAATGTCGAGATCTTGCTATTCAAAATTGCCTCCTTCAACTGTGCCAATGCTGGATCCATAAACTGTTTTTCCTTGACTTCCGCTACAAGCGATGATTCCGCCCCATTATGCACCATGACTTTCCCCTCGTCTGAGGTCGAGAGACAGACCCCCAGACTAGCCAACTGACAAACCTCCCGAGCCAACAGCCTCTGATCTTCCTCCAAATGAACCAGACTACCCATAGACTTTCGACTGAGAGCGTCGGCCACTACATTTGCTTTCCCTGGATGGTACAGAATGTTTATATCATAGTCTTTAAGCAATTCTAACCATCGCCGCTTCCTTAAATTTAACTCCTTCTGCTCGAACAAATATTGGAGACTCTTGTGGTCTGAGAACATGTCCACATGGACCCCATACAAATAATTTCGCCAGATTTTTAATGCAAACACAACTGCCGCGAGTTCTAAATCATGCGTCGGATAATTCTTGTCGTGATTCTTGAGTTTCCTGGAAGCATAGGCTATAACCTTCCCGTGTTGCATCAACACACATCCCAAACCAACCTTTGAAGCAATGCAATAAACCACAAATCCCTCCGTACCTTCTGGGAAAGTTAACACCAGTGCTGAAGTCAATCTTGATTTTAATTCCTGAAAGCTCTTCTCACAAGCATCGGACCATTGGAACTTAGTTGTCGTCTGCGTCAATTTAGTCAATTGGGAGGATAGGGTAGAGAACCCCTCCACAAACCTCCGATAATACCCGGCTTGACCCAAGGAACTCCGAATCTCTATCGGGGTCGTCGGTCTAGGCCAATCCTTTACTGCTGTGATCTTCTGGGGGTCAACCTTAATCCCTTCTCTAAAAACAACGTGACCCAAAAATGTGACTGACTCCAACCAAAATTCACATTTTGAAAACTTGGCATACAATTGATGCTGATGAAGAGTCTATAGAACTGCCCTGAGGTGATTAGCATGGTCCTTCCAACTTCGCGAGTAGACAAGGATGTCATCAATAAAAACAATGATGAAGGAATCAAGAAACGGTTTGAAAACCCGATTCATAAGATCCATGAAAGCCGCTGGAGCATTGGTCAGTCTAAAGGACATTACCAAAAATTCAAAATGGCCATAACGAGTTCTGAAGGCGATCTTAGGAATATCCTGCTCTTTGATCTTCAACTGCTGATACCCCGACCATAAATCAATTTTGGAGAAGAACCTCGCACCCTGCAATTGGTCGAACAAATCATTTATCCGAGGCAGTGGGTACTTGTTTTTTATAGTGAACTTGTTGAGATGCCGATAGTCAATACACATCTAAAGCGACCCATCCTTCTTCCTGACGAAAAGAACCGGAGCGCCTTACGGCGACACACTCAGCCGAATGAACCCCTTCTCTAATAAGTCTTTCAACTTCTCCTTTAACTCCATCAACTCTGCTGGCGCCATTCTGTACGGTGGAATAGATATTGGTTGCGTATCTGGAAATACATCAATCCCGAAATCAATCTCCCTATCTGGCGGGATCCTTGGAAACTCTTCCGGAAACACTTCAAGAAACTCATTCACGATTGGAACGGACTCGGGGGCAGATATTTCTGAAGTGATGTCTGCAACCCGGACCAAGTGATAAACAAACCACTTTTTAATCATCTTCGAGGCCTTAAGGTAGGAAATAAACCTACCCTTTGGCACCACACCATACCCTTTCCACTCAATAACTGACTCACTAGGAAACTCTAGTCTCATAATTCTGGTTTGGCAGTCGAGTTTAGAAAAGCACGAGTAAAGCCAATCCATCCCCATGATAGCATCTAAATCTACCATCCCAAGTTCGATAAGATCGGCTGTGGTATCTCGACCACACACCGTGACAACACAATTTCTATAGACTCGCGCGGCTGTAATGGAATCACCAACCGGAGTCGACACAGAGAACGGCTCATGAATATGTTCGGGTTCTCTCCCAAAACTTGAAGCAATAAATGGGGTAACATAGGACAAGGAAGACCCCGGGTCAATAAGAGCATAACAGTCAAGGGCTTGGACAGTCAGACTACCTAACAACATCTGGGGAAACCTCCGCACTCTGTTGACCACTCAAAGCATAGAACCGGTTGGGCCCACCTCTACCACGAGCCCCACCTCTAACTGCACCACGCCCTGCTGGAGCTGGAGGACATACTGAAGATGCAGCGACCAAAGAACCGGACGGCTGAGCAAAACCACTACCCATGCCTGACTAGGCGCACGGCAATCCCGCTGAATATGACCTCTCACCCCCCACCCATAGCATATGGGGATATCTAGGTAACAAGACTCGGTATGGAACCTCCTACACTTAGGGCACAGAGCCTTCCTCTTTCTCCCGCAACTGAACTCCCCGAGTGGCCCACTGACCGGGCCCTGCTAATACTCTCCCTTTCTGACCTTATCTTCAATTTTCTAGCCTCCGTGGCCTGGGCGAATCCCACTATCATACCATAATTCATGTCTGAGTGCAAGGCAGTTGTAGCAGCTTCATTAACAACCAAGGGGCTGAGGCCCTGAACAAACCATCGAACTCTGGCATCCATAGTCGATACCAACTGAGGAGCGTACTTGGACAACCTCATGAACTACATGTGGTACTCCCACACACCCATATTACCCTGATTGAGAACCTCAAACTCTATAGCACGGGCTGCCATAGTCTCGGTAGGCAAGAAGTGATCCATAAAAGCATCATTGAACTCATCCCATCTCACCGGAGGACTTCCCTCCCCACGGGAATCCTCCCACATCTCGAACCAGGAATACGCTGCTCCCCTCAACCTGTAAGATTCTAACTCAACCCCCTCTGTCTCTATGGCCTTCATAACCCGAAACGTCTTGTACATTTCATCTAGAAAGTCCTGCGAATCGACCTCTGGATCAATACCTGAGAGCTCTAGAGGGGCCAACTGCAAAAACTGGTGTTGACTCTCGAACCGGCGGAATCTCCCTGTTCGCTAGAGGATGCAGGGGCAGCATGAGATGTTTGGGCCTGAGCGGCCACCAACTGGGGAAACGTATGAATAGCTCCCCTAAGGTCCCCATCGGAAGTACCGGGACTTGGAGCTGGAACGGAGGAAGGATAAGGAATATCGGCGGGAGGGGTTGTAGCACCCTCCGCCGCAGCAGGAATAGGAACACTTTGATCTGGAGCAGGTAGGCCAAATGGATTCAAGGTTGGGGAATCGCTCTCACCCGCACTATCGGGTACCGAATTCACTTCCACACTGAGGCGACATTGGCCTCTAGGCCGAGTCGAGCTCTCTTCTTTGGTGTCATTACTGAAAACTTTGGAACAGAGCACGAGTTAGGCAAGAATATTCTCACTTTCCATTTCACCGCACGATATAGAGTAACAATAAAAAAGGTATTTCCTAAATGTCCATGTAGCCCCAAAATTATAGATGTGGTCGACAACACACCGATAAAAAGGGCTCTACTAAACACGGCTCCGAGACATCCTAGGACACTTTTAAAACCTTAAGCTCTGATACCAAGTTTGTCAAGCCCCAAATTCGAGGGATGCGATCGGCACTCGACCGGGTGAACCCCAGTCAAGCGAACCTGATTTGCCTTTCCCACCCAACGCGTTTCCTCGTGTTTATAACATACATTATTTATGTGGAACGGTGAGACAAGCTTAAAAGTGCGTGATTACCACATTAAGTCAAATTCATGCATATTAGATATGCCACTTTCTGATACGGAACACGATTACAAATAAATACAAACACTACCCAAAATATACATATACACCCACGTAGTGTCTACGGAACCTCTAAGAGTACTAGTGACTGATAGATTACTTGCCGGCAACAAGGCCCCAACTATACTAACAATACATAATACACCCAAAAAAAGCGAAGGCCCGAACTATACATGGCCCCGAGAGGAAATAGGGTTCACCAGTACAACTGAGAATGATGAAGAGAAGGCACAACTAACGGAGAGCTGAGCAACCTACTATGGATCCACCTACATCCATATAAAAGATGTAGCGCCCCCGGTAAAAGGGACGTTAGTGTTGTGGAATAGTACTAGTATGTATAAAAAAAACTTTATCCCAAGTACAATCAAGAAAATACATAATTACGGAACAACAATAGAACCAATTAATCAATGCAAGTAGAAGGACACAACCAGAATCAAACAAGATACACAATCTCTCCTTTTTCCCTTTCAACATCATCATATTCAAGATCTTATAGCTTTTCATTTCAGCAGTGATAACGATCACATTTTATCCTTATTACCTTGGCCACCCTTATTACTTCGGCCACCCTTATCACCACAACCCATCATCTTTATTACTTCGTGTTGCAGTGTGCAACCCGGACCCCGCCTGATAATTTTAATGCATAGCACAATCACAAACAATTTCATCACAAGAATCACCAATTCAAGAGATACAAATTCATATCAACGAATCATTTATTTGGGCCCAAGGAACCATAGCATCTATCAAGTAGAAATTTCATGAACACGGTGTTGCCAAATTCGCACAATTCAGTTACATTTTTTCACAATACTCTTTTTCATTACTTTCTACGTATGGCTTTCAACTATTTTACACATTCCCACATTTGAGCACATTATCAATCTTTCGTTCATTGCCCATCAAGCACCTTTTACAACTCCATACAGCACAGTAGCATGACAATCCACCAGGAAGAATCAGAGAATAAAGTCTCACATATTAACACGTTTGAACATTCAATTCATAGATTTCCAAACAAGGTACACATACCACATACTCGAACCCAACAAGAGGATTCTACGAAGGTTAAAGTTAGTCATACATACCTGGGGTCAAAATTCCTTTTTAACCTCTACTCACGAATCATCGGACCGACGAGTACCGTCAATCTAGTTCACAATTAAACATATTCAACTCACAATCGAGATCCATGCATACAATTTGAACCCTTTTTAAGCATTTATCAGTTGCTATATGACTTCCTCATTAGATTGCCAACCCCTCATTTGTGAACTTTACCCCAACCCGCTTCCTCTTACTAGATTATGAACATTAGTCATCATGCATGCGAGGTATAAACTCATATTTTCAAGAATAAATTCATGAGAGTCCCCCTTTTATTTAAAATCAGAAAACTAATGAAAGGGTTTGGGGATTCTTACTTGTTAGAATGAAGAAGAAGATGATTACTCGAAATTTCCGGGTCTGAGTGACTTTGAAAATCCAATCGGTAAAGATGACGCTTTTTGTCTCAAGAACCCTCTCTCCCCTCTCTCTAATTTTGTTCAGAATATGGTTAAAAATGAAGGGGAGGATGTTTTAATGAACTGGGGTCGGGTTTTAAAAATTCAAAAAATAGGGCCCGAAAAAAGAATGCGGTCAGGAATGCGATCGCATTCCTGACATGCGGTTCGCAGATCTGACCGCACAATGGCCCTCAGGATAGGCCAAAAATCCAGAACACACTGCCCAGGTATGCGACCAATTGTGCGGTCCGCATACACATTATGATATCGCATACACGATGTGTGATCGTATAGTGCGTCGCATAACACCTACTTTCTGGAAAATTATATTCTTTAAGTCTTGGGGTACTTTTTACTCTGTTTAGGTCTGTTTTAAAATTTTCCACAATAAAGATAGCTCGGGGACTCATTCGGGCATTATTTTAAAACAAGAAAATGTTATGGGTATTTACACATGCATCATAATCAGCCCCTCGGGAATGCCTCACAGTCACTCATAATCTGCCCCTCGGGCATACCTCACCATCACTTGTAATCAGTCCCTCAGCACCTCACAGTCACTCATGCCTCCCAATCACTCGTCACCCGGCACTCGGCACTCACCCCAAGTGCTAATATCTCAGTACCTCACCATCACTCAGCACCACAAAATCAGGCTCTCGGCCTCACTCAGCAGAACCACTCAAAAGGCCCCTCGGGAAAATCAGTAAAATAGGGTAGTCCACCCAAAACATCAGTTTAAATCTCAAAGTGGTGTAAATCATGCTAAGTTTCAAAAACAGTAAGCACAATGCGGCTGAGTGAAATAATCAATACATAGTGAGGTAAAAAAGTAGTAAAAATCCCCCAAGGGGTCTAAACAGATCGGCACGAGGCCCCAAACACGGCTTATAGTCCAAATATTTCAACAATCTTTAGAATATGATTTAACATAAGGTTTTGAGTAAAATATGCAACTCATTAGTTGCCGCGGAGAGGACCTAGTCCAATCCCAAATCAGTAGGCGCCACATAATCGTCATTTTACATGTGCGCCATTCCAAAATCAGTAAGAAAATATGTAGTTCGGGGTTCCATACCCTCAGGACAAGATTTATAACCATTACTTGTCTCTACCGGGCCACAACACTAGTCTGCAATGCTCTTGCCCCTCAAATTGGATCCCGATTGCTCCGAATCTAGCCAAAACCAGTTTAACATCATCAATATATATCAAAGGAACTCAACCCAATCAAAAACTATCAAATTATACAAGAATCTCGAAATTCGGCCAAACCTGAGCCCCGATCCCACTTCTCGGAATTCGATAATTTTTACATCACTAGAATCCTTGTCCTCCCACGATTCTATACATACCGATAACACTAAAATAGGACCACAATTGCCCACTCAAATCCTCTAAAGAAGAATCCATCTCTCATGCACCCCCTTCTTCCCCAATTGGGTTTAATTCCAGCAAACTCTATGGTTTAATCACTTAGAAATCGACATATAAACAAGTTATGAAGTTAAAAACCTTACCTCCAACTGATTCCCTTCAATTCCCTCTTCAATCCTCTCAAACGTGCTCCCAACTCTTCAACAATGGAGGAAAATGTGAGACAATTTCGCACAACAGGCCTTTTAAAACATTCTGCGCAGCTATAAAATTTCCTTCACTACGATCGCGAACATTGGCACACGATCCCGATGCACAGACCAACCAACCAACCAATGCGATCACAGACCAAAACATGCGATCGCATAGAACAATGTTCCACCCCACACACGCGCTTCAAAATAATCTACGCGGTCGCAGAAATTCCCAGGCGATCGCACTGCCTAACCTGCCCAACCTACGCGATAGCTATCCTAACAATGCGATCGCATAGAACAAAATTCCTGACCTACTATTTTACCCTACGTGATTGCAAACATCCTCACGCGATCGCGTAGAAGGAAACCAGAACCTCACACGAGAAGAAACCTGCCTAGTTTTCAAGCCGGGAATTGGTCCGTTAATCACCCGAAACACACCTGAGGCAATCGGGACCTCAACCAAACGTACCAACATAGACCATAACATCATTCAAACTTAGTCGAGCCTTAGAAACACCAAAAACAACGCAACAACACCAAAATCGCATCAAATTCAAGCCTATGAACTTTGAAACTTCAAAATTTCGCCAATTACGCCAAAACCAACCAAAACAACTCCGATTGACCTGAAATTTTGCATACATATCCAAAATAACATTACAAACCTTCTCCAACTTCCGGAATCCCATTCCGACCCCGATAGTCTATTTTCCACTGCCAACCGGAAATCACCAAAAACTAACTTTCGCCAATTCAAGCCTAATTCTACACCAGACATCAAAACTTCATTCCGAACAAACTCTTAAGTCCCAAATCCCCTAAAGAAGCTATTCGAGCAATGAAATCCGCATTCTGAGGTCATTCACCAATAGGCCAACCCTCAGTTGACTTCCTCAACTATTAGGCTACTTTAAAAGGCTAAATGCCTAAATTCTCACCATAACCACTCCGGACCCAAACCAACTGACCCATCACAATAAGAACAGGCTAGAAATATATAACAAATGCATAAATAGGGAAAATGAGGTAAATCTCATGGAACGTCCGGCCGGGTCGTTACAAAAGGTTTGAGCAATGGTTGAATTTGATGATATCGGGGTCAGAATGTGATTCCGAAAGTTCGAACAGATCTGATATGTCATTTTGGACTTTCCTACAAAATTTGACGTCATTTATGGTTGTTTTGTCTAGTTTCGGCACGTGTTTTCAAAGTTGAAAGATTTGGAAATTCATGGTTCAATTCATGGTGCGATTCGTAGTTTCAGCATTGTTCAATGTAATTTGTGACCTCGAGCAAGTCCTTGTTAGGTTATAGAACTTGTTATTGGGTTTAGATGGGGTCCCTAGGACCTCGGGTGTGTTCTGGGTGCGGTACGGGTCATTTTCTCCTATTTTTTGAATTGTTATTCGACTTTTCTAGTGTTATTCTTCGTGATCGCGAAGCTCCTTCTGTGTTTGCAAAGTGTCTCTGTTGACTACCTCGTAATTACTCTTCGTATTTGCATCCTCCCTTATGTGTTCCCCCAGTAGAAACCAGGCCATGATCCCTAGTGGTCAGTACTTTTTGTGTTTGTGTGTTCCCTATGCATTCATGTAGGTTCATGTCCTTTTCTTCATCGGGTTCGTGATCGTGTCTTCACTTTCGTGAAGCACTTCCTGGAGCCTTAATTTTTCTTCTTCACGAACGCGAGCCTTTCTCGGCGTTCGCAATGATGTCAAGCCTGGGCAGAATATAAGTTTTCGAAATCAAGGGTTAGGTCATTTTCTTCATATTTTGACTTGTAGAACTCAGCTTTGAGCGATTCTTTGTGGTATTTTCAAGAAAATCGATTGGGTAAGTGTTCTTCACCTAGTATTTAGTATATTCCTTGATTTTATCTTTATTTTTATCATTTATTTTGTGTTTTGAGTTGAGGAAAATGTTGGTTTTTGAAGAAAGTTTTCCAAATGAAAATAAAATCGTGATCTGAGGGACGAAATGTTATCAAAATTATATATTTTTTGTATGGTTGAACTCGTATATGAATGGGTGTTCGAGTTTTGTAAAATTTATCGGGTTCCCAGCTACTTCACGACTGGGGGATTGATTCCGCCCACACTCCAAAGCAGCGAGATCATGTTGGTCAGGTTCTAAGGGTCATGGTCACACAGGCTGTGGTCCTAAATCAGCCCGTGGTTAGGGTAGCAGCATTTGAGGAAGAACATCTTAGACTTGATAGGTACAAGAAGTACCACTTTCATACCTTCAGTAGATGGGAGACAGATGATGCCCAGGGTTTCCTGGAGGAGTGTCACTGCATTCTTCCCACTATGGGTATTGTGGAGACGAGCGGGGTTGCTTTTGTTACGTTTTAGCTCATGGGAGTGGCTTATTAGTGGTGGCGAGCGTATGAGTTAGGTAGCTCAACTGAGTCAGCTTACTCACATGGGTTCAGCTTTCAGAGATGTTCTTGAGAGAGTTTTTACCTCAATCCCTCCGAGATGCATGACGCAGAGTTTGAACATCTGCACCAGGGCACTATGTCAGTATCAGAGTATGCCGTCAGATTTAGTGAGTTAGCAAGACATGCACCTGCTCTGGTTGCTACAGTTAAAGAGTGTGTCCATAGATTCATTAAGGGGCTCAGACATGATATTTGATTCAGCATGACTCGAGAGTTAGAGTCGGATAATTCATTTCAGCAGGTGGTAGGGATCGCTCACCGAGTAGAGGTCATATGGGATCAGAAGAGAGTGGATAGGTAGGGCTATGAGAGATAACAGGCGAGGCCAGGAGAGAGTGGACAAGGACACGAGGAGGCCTCGTAGGCCGGAGATATATACTGATCCTTATTTCAGAGGCAAGGTACGACATGGTAGAGGTTTTATGGGTCAACTAGTTTAGTTTGCACTTTCGGCTTCACACATCATTTCAGGTGCTCATGTGTATCAAGGTACTCGTACGGCACAGTTTCCACAGCCACGCCAGCAGAGAGGTTTCTTTGAGTGTGGAGATACCAGCCACATGGTGAGATATTACCCCAGACTCCGGGAAGATGTGTTACACCTGGTATTCAGGCGAGTAGGGGGCGCCTAAGAGGGGTAAGCCTTTCCCATTGATGTGTTTCATATAGTAGCCTGGAGGCTATTGTGCCAGATGATGTCCTACAAGTATGGGTTGGTTTTTTACATAGAGGCACCATTCGTATTTTGTTTTGGTTCTTCTTATCGGGATGAGTTCCCTTAATTGTTGTTTCATTTATGGTTGAGTTTTATGATTTTCACTCTGTTTACATGTTTTCCCCAGTTGGGAGATTCTATGAGTTGTAGCCCGTATCAATCATTATTTTTATTTATCTTTTAGAGGGGTGATACTAGAAGTGAGTCCCTGTTGTTCCTTGTGGTAGGTTTTAGTGTGATTCCTGAGTATTCTTTGTTACGATTTGTGATTTGGTACTCTACCAGGGTGGGAGTTCAATAAGGGTTGTGATTTTATTGGCAGGATTGAGTTAGTGGAAGACTTCAATTGGAATGAAGTATTTTTGGCCTGTGATTTAGAGTTATGGGTGAGATCCTCGCGATTTCATGAGATTTGATATGTTTGAGCTAGGTTGTGTGTCGCGGTGGAGAATTATACCAGGATGAGATCCTTATTGCTTACATGGACTTGATTTTCCTATTTTAACTGATTCATAGCATGGTACTGATAGAGAGTTGTGCATGTCGGGCTTGTTTGATATTTCCCTTTGTGTTTCTCTTCTCATATTCAATCATTTTCGTTCTGTGCTTCTTGCGTTTTAGTTTGTGGGGTGCGCCCGGTGGTGTTAGTTGTCACTTGTTGATTCGGGTGCATAGTTATGAGGTCTTTGTCGTTCTTTCATCATTTTCTATGTTGTGGAGGTTTGGAACGGGTTCCTATCGGATATGAGGCTAATTACCGATGTTGGTTTTGCTTACAGGCAACTATTATGATATGTGCGGGGTGTTATGGTGTGTTGTCGTACCTTGTGAGGGTAGGCAGGAGTTATTGCAGTGGGTTGAGGCGGATACCGGGTATGGATTTAGAATCGGGTCCTTTGGAAATGAATAGAAGGTGAGAATTTTGACTCTAAGGCTTATCAGGGTAGGTAAAAAGGCTAAATTGCAGTTGAGATGGTGTCGTCAGGCTTATATGGATTGGGGTTACGTGGGATCACCCGCGGGTGTTGGAAGTGTATATTCAGTGATTTGAAAACTTCTAGGCAATTCTTGGCACGTTCTAGGACGAACCTTTATTTTAAAAGGGGGAGAGTGCAATGACTTGGCCTGTCGTTTTGAGAATTTAAACTCCGTTCGGAGACATAAGGTCTTGAACAGCTTCATGTGGTGATTTTGGACTTAGGCGTGCGTCCGGATTTGGATTTGGAGATCTGTATGGTTATTTGGAGCATTTCAGCGAAGGCTGAAGTTTGGAAAGTGGAAAGGTTTGACCAATGGTTGACTTTGTTGATATCGGGGTCGAAATGCGATTGCAAAAGTTGGAACAGCTCCGTTATGTCATTTGGGACTTGCCTGCAAAATTTGACGTCATATCAGGTTGGTTTGATTTGTTTCGGCATAAGTTTTCAAAGTTAGAAGATTTGGAAGTTCATGGTTCGATTCGTGGTGTGATTCAAAGTTTCGGTATTGTTCGTTGTGATTTGAGACCTCGAGCGAGTCCGTGTTAGATTATAGAACTTTTTTGTGGGTTTAGACAGGGTCTTGGGGACTTTGGGTGTGTTCGGGGTAGGCTACGGGGCATTTTCCCCTATTTTTGAACAGTTGTTCTATTTTTCTGGTGTTCTTCTTCGCAAACGCGAAGCTCCTTTCGCGTTCCCGAAGTGTCTCTACTGACTACCTCGTAATTCCTCTTCACATTCACATTCATCCTCTCGCGTTCGTGAAGGTTTGCATTTTTCCTTCTTCGCATTCGCGTTCGCGTAGTAGAAACCAGGCCTTGAGCCCTGTTGGTCATTACTCTTACCATTTTTGTGTTCCCCTATGCGTTCGCATAGGTTCCTGTGCTTTTTTCATCGCGTTTGATAGCGTGTCTTCACGTTCGTGAATCACTTCCTAGAAGCCTTAATTTTTCTTCTTTGCGAACGCGACCCTTTCTCCGTGTTTGCGAAGCTCTCAGGCCTACGAAGAATATAGGTTTTCCAAATTGAGGGTTAGGCCATTTTCATCATATTATGACTTGTAGAGCTCGGTTTTGAGTGATTCTTTGTGGGATTTTCAAGAAGTCGATTGGGTAAGTGTTCTTCACCTAGTATTTAATATATTCCATGATTTTATCTTAATGTTTATCATTTAATTTGTGTTTTGAGTTGAGAAAAATGTTGGTTTGTGAATAAAGTTTTCAAAATGAAAAAAATCATGATATGAGGGATGAAATGGTATTGGAATTTGACAATTTTAGTATGTTGAACTCGTATTATAATGGGTATTCAGGTTTTGTAAAATTTGTCGGGTTCTGAGTTACGGGCCCGGGGGTCGACTTTTGGGATCGATTTCTAGATTATTGTAAAGATTGAGACATTATGATCCAGAGTAGTTTCTTATAAGTTTTATTTGTGATTTGAAGTTGTTTTGGTTATATTTGAGCCGTCTGGAGGTCATTTCACCTGAGAAGTTCATTTTAGAGTACCGGTTTATCTTCTTCGACGTAAGTATCTTGCCTAACCTTGTGGGGGGGACTACCCCTTAGGATTTGAGTCTTCTGTGTTGATTGTAGTCCGTGTACATGAGGTGACGACTACGTGCTCAGACTTATGTGGTGGAAATTGGCTTTGTAGGATTCCTAGGTCCTTGTATTCATTGAATATGTAGTTGTACTTGTATGATAACGTTCCTTAATTATTAGTTTCACCTTTACCTGCTTCATTAGAGTTAATTGCTTCATGATCCGCTCTTATTGAAATTTGAATCATATGTGCCTTAATTGAGACTGTTATCTCTTCCATTTCCATGTTGCCTTCTCCCTAACCTTTATCCCTGTTTGAAGCGTAGTTATTCATGTGTTGTAAACGTTCTCCCGTAATTGAAGTTATGGTGATCTTCTCGCTGCCTACCTTTAGTTGAATTTGGATGTATCTCTTCCGTAAATGTCCAACCTTAAAAGAAGCTTAGAGGTTCTATACCTTAATGGACTTAACTTTATTTGGAATTATTCGACTCGTATTAGTTTCTTGTTGTTGAACCGTACCGTGTGGGACTATTGTTACATATTTTTTTCTTCCTTGTTGAGTTGTTCTTATCATGCCTAGTTTTCCTTATTGTAGATCTTCCTTGTTAACAAGTTTTACCTTTACTTGTGATTGAAGGTTCTTAAGATTATCTATTTATCGTACCTTGTATTATTATCATTGTTCTTGTTGTACTTGTAGTTATTGTGATGCACGAGGTTTCTGCCATGCGGTTGTTGAAATAGGGTTGCACGAGGTTTCTGTCGTGCTGTGTTTACTATTGATATTTACATATGCGGTGTGACAAGACGGAATATACATGTGGGTTGCGCATGTGGCGAGACAAAGTGGGAACATGATTATGCATGTGTGGCGAGACAAGGAGGGCATTTACTTTACTATGGCACACGTGGCGAGACAAGGTGGGATGTGTCAGGAATTTATTTGTGATGACTTATGTTGGCCTGGGGGCATTCTTGTTGTTGATTTGTGTAGTGGTACACTTACCTGTGTGAGCTTATTCTTGTGAAAGTTGTGAAGAAACATTCTATGTGTTGTCCATTCCTTTTTCTTATGCTTATTAGCTGGTTGAACTATGTTAGGACACTTGCACAAGTATGCACGTTGATAAACACTCTTATTAGTTAAGGGGTTCCCTGGTGTTGTTGAGTATAGACGTGTACCCTAGTTTACTTGTCTTCTATGTGAGCATGATTCTATTTGGCACGTGAGTCGTCTGTGCAGTTATTAGTTGAGATGAGGGCACATGATGCCAAAAGTTAGGGTTTAGGTATTGAGACCCGTGAGTTATAATTGTCCGAGGTTCGGTACCTCGTGGAGTTGACTCAAACCTGATGTAAGTGCGGTTGTAATTGATGAGTTATTACTTGCCCTTGTTGTATATGTGGCTCCGGATTTAGGTTGTGTTCCATTCATTCTTCTATGTCATTTTTATGGTATTATGTTGATACTTGTTGTTTCCTTTCTTATTACAATTAATGTATTGTTAGCCATATTGCATAGCCTTATGTAGATATCATATTATGTTGTTCCTATAATTATACTTGTTCAGTTTATTAGACTTGTGGGTATATTTACTATTACTCATCACTACTCCTCCGAGTTTAGTCTTGATACTTACTAGGAACCACTATGGTGTGCTCATACTACATTTCTGCACATTTTTGTCCAGATCCAGGTATTTCGTTCGTTGGTAGTTGTGCGGGCCGTTGCTGTGGAGACTCAAAACCTGCTGCTGCGTTCGCAGGTTAGAGTCACCTTCTGGTTTTTATTTTGTAATGTTTATCCTTATTCTGGATAGTTGTATTTAGCAATTTTCTAGCAAACACTATGTAGAGCTTATGACTTGTACTACTGATTTTGGGGAAATTGTAATTTGTATAGAGTATTTCATTTCAGGAATTTATTAGATGTTTTTATTATTCTCGTTATTCTGTGATTAATAGGCTTACCTAGTCCTTAAGACTAGGTGCCATCACGATACCCAATGGATGAAAACTGGGTCATGACAAGTTGGTATTAGAGCTCTAGGTTCATAGGTGCTACGAGTCATAAGCGAGTTTAGTAAAGTCTTGCAAATCGGTACAGAGACGTCTGTACTTATCTTCGAAAGGCTATGAAACTATCAGGACAATTTCACTTACTTCATTCTTATCGTGCAAGTTCATTGATCTCTAAATTTGAACTTTTATCATTCCATTCTCTCACAGATGGTGAGGATACGACCTGCAGTTCCTGATAATGCTACCATGAGAGCAAATGTCGCTAGGGGCAGAGGTAGAGGCTGATGAGGAGCACATGCTGCAGCTAGAGCACCTACCAAAGCAGCAGTTGAGGAGATGCCAGTAATTCCAGTTGGGGACAGGTACTGGAGGGGCCTGCTGTTACCCCCGGACTTTAGGAGACCTTGGCAGAGTTCCTGAGTATGTTTAGTACATTGACTCAGGCGGGATTGATTCCGGATGCACCAGCTACTTCACAGACTAGGGGAGGAGCTCAGACTCCTGCCGCCTACACTCCATAGCAGCGAGATCATGTCGTTCAGGTTCCAGATGTCATGGCAACACAGCGTATGGTCCCAACTCAGCCCGTGGTTAGGGCAGTAGCATCTAAGGAAGAACAACTTAGACTTAAGAGGTACAAGAAGTACCACCCTCCTACCTTTAGTGGATTCGCGACAATGATGCCCAGGGTTTCCTAGAGAAGTGTCACCCCATTCTTCGCACTATGGGTACTGTGGAGAGGAGTGGGGTTGCTTTTGTTATGTTTCAGCTCAGGGGAGCGGCTGATTAGTGGTGGTGGGCATATGATTTGGGTAGCCCGGCCGAGTCAACTTCGCTCATATGGGTTCAGTTTTCAGAGATGTTCTTGAGAGATTCTTTACCTCTGTTCTTCCGAGATTCATGGCATGTCGAGTTTAAGCAGCTGCGCAGGGGCACTATGTCAGTATCAGAGTATGCCATTAGATTTAGTGAGTTGGCCAGAAATTCACCTACTTTGGTCGCTACAGTTAGAGAGCGTGTCCGTATATTCATTGAGGGGCTCAGACATGATATTCGGTTCAGCATGGCCCGGGAGTTAGAGTTGGATGTTTCATTTCAGCAGGTGGTAGGGATCGCTCACCGAGTAGAGGGCATATAGGATCAGAAGAGAGAGGATATGCAGGGCTATGAGAGAGAACAGGAGAGGCCAGGAGAGAGTGGACAAGGAGTCGAGGAGGCCTCGTAGGCCGGAGAGATCTACTAATCCTTATTTCAGAGGCAAGGTACGACATGGTAGAGGTTTTTTGGGTCAGCTGTTCAGTTTGTAGTTCCATCTTTGCACAGCATTTTAGGTGCTTATGGGTGTCAGGGTACTCGTACGGCATAGTTTCCACAGCCACGCCAGCATAGAGGTTGCTTCGAATGTGGAGATACTAGCAAAATGGTGAGATATTTCCCCTGACACCGGGAAGATGTGTCATAGCAGGGTATTCAGGCGAGTAGGGGGTGCCTAAGAGGGGGAGGCATGGCCCATTGATGTGTTTCATATAGTAGGCTGGAGGCCGTTGTGCTAGATGATGTCATACATGTATGTTTTTGTTACAGAGAGGCACCATTTGTATTTCATTTTAATTCTGATTATCGGGATGAGTTCCCTTAGTTTTTGTTTCATTTATGAGTGAGTTTCATTATTTGCACTTTATTTACGTGTTTTCCCCAGTTGGGAGATTCTATGAGTGGTAGCCTGTGTCTATCATTGTTATTGAAAGTGGTGAGAATAGAAGTGAGTACTTGTTGTTCCTTGTGGTAGGTTTTAGTGTGATTCCTGAGTATTCTTGGTTATGATTTGTGATTTGATACTCTACCGGTGTGAGAGTTCAGTAAGGGTTGTGATTTATTGGCAGGATTGAGTTAGTGGAAGATTTTAATTGGTATGATGTATTTTTCAACTATGATGAGATCATAGTTATACCAGGATGAGATCCTTATTGTTTTTCATGTACTTGATTTTCCTATTTAAATTTATTTGTAGCATGATACTGATAGAGATTTGTTCATGTCGAGCTTGTTTGATATTTCCTTTTGTGTGTTTCTCTTTTCATATTCAGTCATTTTCGTTCCGTGCAACTTGAGTTTTAACTTGCGAGGTGTGCCCGGTGGTGTTAGTTGTGACTTGTTGATTCAGGTGCATAGTTATGAGGTCTTCGTGGTTCTTGCATCATCATCGGTGTTGTGGAGGTTTAGTACAGGTTCCTATTGGATATGAGGCTAATTATCGGTGTTGGTTTTGCTTACGGGCATCTATTATGAGCGGAAGTGTTATTATGGGCCTATGTGCGGGGTGTTATGTTGTATAGTCGTACCTTGTGAGGGTTGGCATGAGTTGTTGCAGCAGTTTGAGGCTGATATCGGGTATGGATTTAGAATCGGGTCCCTTAGAAATAAATAGAAGGTGAGAATTTTGACTCTGAGGCTAATCGGTGTTGGTAGAAAGGCTAAATTGCTGTTGAGATGGTTTTGACAGGCTTATGTGGATTGGGGTAACGTGGGATCACCCGCGGGTGTATATTGGAAGTGTACATTCAGTGATTTGAATAATTTTGAGGTAATTCTTAGCACGTTCGAGGACGAACATTTGTTTTAAGATGGGGAGAATGTAACGACCCGGCCGGTCATTTTGAGAATTTAAGCTCCATTCGGCGGCATAAGGTCTATGGTGATTTTGGACTTAGGCGTGCGTCCGGATTTGGATATGGAGGTCTATAGGGTGATTTTGAGCATTTCGGCAAAAGTTGAAGTTTGGAAAGTGGAAAAGTTTGACCAATCGTTTACTTTGTTGATATCAGGGTTAGAACGGGATTTCGAAAGTTGGAACAACTCCGTTATGTCATTTGGGGCTTGCCTGAAAAATTTGACGTCATTTCGAGTTGGTTTGATTGGTTTCGGCAACAGTTTTTAAAGTTGGAAGATTTAGAAGTTCATGGTTCGATTCGTGGTGCGATTCGTAGTTTCAGCGTTTTTTGATTTGGTTTGAGACCTCGAGCGAGTCTGTGTTAGGTTATAGAACTTGTTTGTGTTGTTGGGGTCCCGAGGACCTCGGGTGTGTTCTGGGTGGGCTACAGGTCATTTTCCCCTATTTTTGAACTGTTGTTCTATTTTTCTGGTGTTCTTCTTCGCGATCGCGAAGATCCTTCGGCTTTCGCGAAGTATCTCTGCTGGCTACCTCGTAATTCCTCTTCACGTTCGCATTCATCCTCTCGCGTTCGTGAAGGTTTAAATTTTTCCTTCTTCGCGTTCGTGTCCTCCCTTCCGTGTTCGGGTAGTAGCAACTAGGCCCTAAGCCCTGGTGGTCGTTACTCTACGCTTTCGCGTGTTCCCCTACGAATCCACGTAGGTTCCTGTCCTTTTCTTCATCGCGTTCACGAGCGTGTCTTTGCGTTCGCGGGCATGTCTTCACGTTCGCGAGCGTGTCTTCGCGTTCGCGAAGCACTTCCAGGCAGCCTTAACTTTTCTTCTTCGCGAACGCGACCCTTTCTCCGCGTTCGCGATGCTCTCAGGCCGGGGTAGAATATAAGTTTTCCAAATCGAGGGTTAGGCCATGTTCATCATATATTAACTTGTAGAGCTCAGTTTTGAGCGATTCTTTGTGGGATTTTCAAGAAAATCGATTGTGTAAGTGGTCTTCGCCTAGTATTTAATATATTTCATGATTTTATCTTCATTTTTATCATTTAATTTGTGTTTTGAGTTGAGGAAAATGTTGGTTTTTGAAGAAAGTTTTCAGAATGAAAAAAATCATGATATGAGGGATGAAATGGTATTGGAATTTGATAATTTTAGTATGTTGAACTCGTATTAAAATGGGTATTCAGGTTTTGTAAAACTTGTCGGGTTCTGAGTTATGGGCCTGGGGGTCGACTTTTGGGATTGATTTCTAGATTATTGTAAAGATTGAGACATTATGATCCAGAGTAGTTTCTTATAAGTTTTATTTGTGCTTTGAAGTTGTTTTGATTATCTTTGAGTCGTCCGGAGGTTATTTCACCTGAGAAGTTCACTTTAGAGTACGGGTTTGTCTTCTTCGAGATAAGTATCTTGCATAACCTTCTGGGGGGGACTACCCCTTAGGATTTGAGTCTTCTGTGTTGATTGTAGTCCGTGTACGTGAGGTGACGAGTACGTGCTCGGACTTATGTGGTGAAAATTGGACTTGTAAGGTTCCTAGGTCCATGTATTCATTGAATATGTAGTTGTACTTGTATGATTACGTTCCTTAATTACTAGTTTCACCTTTAACTGCTTCATTAGAATTAGTTTCTCTATGGTCTGCTCTTATTGATATTTGATTCATATATGCCTTAATTGAGACTGTTATCTCTTCCATTGACATGTTTCCTTCTCCCTAACTTCTTATCCCTATTTGAAGCGTAGTTATTCATGTGTTGTAAATGTTCTCCCTTAATTGAAGTTATAGTGATCTTCTCGCTACCTACCTTTAGTTGAATTGGCTGTATCTCTTCCGTAATTGTCCAACCTTAAAAGAAGCTTAGAGGTTCTATACCTTAGTGGACTTACCTTTATTTGAAATTATTGGACTCGTGTTAGTTTCTTGTTGTTGAACCTTGTCGGTGTAGGACTATTGTTACATGTTATTTTCTTCCTTGTTGAGTTGTTCTTATCATGCTATCACGACCCGATTTACCCTTCAAAGGTGTCGTGACGGCACCTAGTCGCTACGACTAGGTAAGCCTACTGTAATGGGGAAAACTGAAATAAAACACAAGAAATAAAGAGATAAAGGCAATGATATAAATAACGTACTGGCCGCTCGGCTCATACAAAATATAACTCCCCAAGACCCGGAATACTCATAGACAGTCACAAGCTTCTAATACTATTCTAGCTCTAGCAAAAACTAGAAAGTACATAAGAAAAATCTCTACAAGCTAGAATGGAAGGGGACTCAGCGGATTCTGTGGACGCGGCAGAAATACCTTGCAGTCTCCTGGAATCAGCAGCAACGACTAACCACGAGGCTGATAGCTCGTACCTGGATCTGCACACAAAAATATGTGCAGGAAATAGCATGAGTACACCACATTTGGTACCCAGTAAGTGCCAAGCCTTACCGCAGTCAAGTAGTGACGAGGTCAGGTTAAGGCTCTACTAAATTTCTATATAAATTAATTTAAAACAGTACAAAGATAGGTAATGTATATAGTAAACAGCTTAAGAAAAAACAATATAAGTTCTACGATAAAGAGAGTCCTCGGCACAACACAATAAATATCACAAAGTGGAATCTCCCGGGATACCGTCCCGTAGTTCCAAATGATTATGCAATATAGAGGGATCTCCCGGAATACGTCTGTAGTCCCAAAATAAATATGCAATATAGAGCGATCTCCCGTAATATGTCTGTAGTCCCAAAGTAAATATGCAGTACAGGGAGATCTCCCGGAATACGTCTGTAGTCCTAAAGTAAATATGCAGTACAGGGAGATATCTTGGAATACGTCCGTAGTCCCAAAGTAAATATGCAGTACAGGGGGATCTCCCGGAATACGTCCGTAGTCCCAATTTAAATATGCTATGCAGAATGAATGACAAGCATAACATCAAATTTACACAGTTTATACTAATCACAGATAAGGCAATTAAGGGCTTAAGTAAGCATGGCGCACAGAAAATCAAGTAGGCAATTAAGAATGTAAGCATGCTTTCCTAATCTAAACTAAACAATATATCATATGAGAACAAATTCTTAGAAGAGAAAAATAGTGTATATTTTAGTAAGGGGAAAATGAGATTTTTGAAATAACGGTCCGTGTACGTACTCGTCACCTCACGTACACGGCGCCCACACAACAATTAGCATCAAATACCCTAAGGGGGAATTCCCCAACATAAAGTTAGGCAATCCACTTACCTCGATTGCTCAATTCAACCCGGAATCAGGTTCTTGCCATGAGTACCAAACTCCGAATGGCCCAAATCTATTCAAATAAGTTACATAATGTGAATGTCACTACAAGCAACTAGTTTAATAAACAAATTTGAAGCTGAAGCGCAAAATTAGGGAAATCACCGAAAAAGCCCCCTGGCGCACGTCTCGGAATCGGGTAAAAGTTACAAATTCCGGACACCCGTTCACTCAGGAGTCTAACCATGCAAAAATTACTCGAATCGGATACCAAAATCTCGATCAAAACTCAAAAACTTGGTCTAAGAACTTTATCCAAATTTTTCGCAATTTTTCACCCCAAAAACAAAATTAAAGGATGAATTTAAGCATAGATTCATGGAAATTAGTCAAAACCGAATATGAATTACTTACCCAAATCGCCCACGAGAAAATCTCTTCAAAAATTGCCAATCCCCGAGCTCCTAAGTTCAAAATATGAATTTTTAGCTCAAAACCTTGATTTGGATATTTAATTTTCTGCCCAGGTACACACTCAATGCGATAGCGGAATGCCAGGCACGATCGCGAAGAGTAAACTACACGCGCCTCAAAAATTCACTACGCGATCACGGGAATCTATTCGCGAACGTGGTGCTTTACTTCCCAGACCTACGCGATCGCGGTTTCCTTCATGCGACCGTGTAGAGAAACACTTAATTTCCACTGCTGCCGTATTCCTTTGAATGCGACTTAGCCCTTGCGAACGCAGTGACCAAGCTGCCTAGTCTACGCGATCGCATTCCTTTTCATATGATCGCGATGCATTATGTCCTGACTGGCCTCAAATTTCCCTACACAATCGCGCACTCCCTCACTTGATCGCGATGAAGAAAAGCATGTTGCACTCACACCAGAAAATCAGCAATCAATACACGGCTAAAATGACCCGTTGAGCATCCAAAACACCCCCGAGGCCCCCGGGACTTGAACCAAACCTACCAACCAGTCATAATACCTCATTCAAACTTATTCGAGCCTTCAAAACACATCGCATAACACCAACATCACAAATTATACATGGATTCAAGCCTAAAAACATAGAAATTGTTTTCCAAAATCCACAACGATGCCGAAACACGTCAAAACTAGTCCGAATGACATCAAATTTGACACACATGTCACAAATGACACTACGGACCTACATCCACTTTCGGAATCTCATTCCGAGCCCGATATCAAAAATTTCACCTATCGGTCGAAATCCCCGAAATTCTAACTTTCGCCAATCCAAGCCTAACTCTACTAGAGACCTCGAAACCACATTTCAGACGTGCTCTTTGCCCCGAAATCACTCAACGAAGCTAACAGAGTCGACGAAATTCCATTCCGGACCCGTCTTCACACAGTTCCAACCACGGTCCGATTTCTAAAGCTTAAACTCAAAATTAGGAACTAAGTGTCCCAAAACTCTCTGAATTTCATAGCTAATCACTCCGGCAAGTCTCAAAAGCAGAAACAAACGTGGGGAAAACATTTATTAGGGGATCGGGGCTCTAACTCTCAAAACGACCGGTCGCGTCATTACACATACCTAGTTTTCCTTGTTAACTAGTTTTACCATTTATTGTGATCGAAGGTTATTGAGTTTATCTATTTATCGTACCTTGTATTATTTTCATTGTTGTTGTTGTACTTGTTGTCGTTATTGTGATGCACGAGGTTTCTGTCATCCTGTGTTTACAATTGATATTTGCACAGGCGGCGTGACAAGGCATGATATATATATGTGGGTTGCGCATGTGGAGAGACAAAGTGGGAACATGATTATGCATGTGTGGCAAGACAAATCGGGAATTTAATTTACTATTGCACACGTGGCGAGACAAGGTGGGTTGTGCTAGGGATTTATTTGTGATGACTTGTGTAGGCCGGGAGAATTCTTGTTGTTGATTTGTGTAGTGGTACACTTACCTGTGTGAGCTTATTCTTGTGAAAGTTGTGAAGAAACATTCTACGTGTTGTCCGTTCCTTTTTCTTATACTTATTAGTTGGTTGAACTATGTTAGGACACTTGCACAAGTATACACATAGATAAACACTCTTATTGGTTAAGGGGTTCCCTGGTGTTGTTGAGTATAGACGCGTACCCTGGTTTACTTGTCTTCCATGTGAGCATGATTCTACTTGGCACGTGAGTAGTCCGTGAAGTTATTACCTGAGATGAGGGCACAGGATGCCAAATGTTAGGGTTCAGGTATTGAGACTCATGAGTTATGAATTCTCTGAGATTCGGTACCTCGTGGAGTTGAAGCGGTTGTAATTGTTGAGTTATTACTTGCCCTTGTTGTATATGTGGTTCTGGATTTAGGTTGTGTTTCATTCACTCTTATGTGTCATTTTTATGGAATTCAGTTGATACTTGTTGTTTCCTTTATTATTACAATTATTGCATTGTTAGCCATATTGCATAGACTTATGTAGACATCATTTCTGTTGCTCCTATACTTATACTTGTTCAGAGTAATAGACCAGTGCATGTCTTAACTGTTCCTCGTCACTACTCCTCCGAGGTTAGTCTTGATCCTTACTGGGCACTGTTGTGTGCGCTCATACTGCATTTCTGCACATTTTTGTGTAGATCCATGTATTTCGTTCGTTAGTAGCTATGCGGGCCGTTGCTATGGAGACTCAAGGTAAACCTGCTGCTACGTTCGCAGGCTTCGGAGTCACCTTCTAGTTTTCATTTTGTATTGTTTATCCTTATTCTGGACAACTGTATTTAGAAGTTTTCTAGCAAACAGTATGTAGAACTTATGACATGTACTACTGGTTTTGGGGAAATAGTAATTTGTATAGAGTATTTCATTTTCAGGAATTTATTAGATGTTTTTATTATTGTCTTTATTACGTGATTAATAGGCTTGTCCTTAATACTAGGTGCCATCACGATACCCAACGGAGAGAAATTGGGTTGTGGCACTGGGCAGCCCACATTGGGTCGCTTCTGTGGCAAAAGGCTCGCTTCTACGAGCTCGCACCTACGTCTGGCCAAGCGCAGGTGCGATCGCACCAGAAGCTGGGTGATTCAATTTTGCTCCCAAATTCCAACTTGGTCTGAACCCGTCCGATTAACCCCTCCCCGAATATACCAACAAATTTTGAAATCATAAAACGGACACGCTCACACACTCGGAACACATAAAATAATAACAAAACTAAGAATCACACTCCAAACCAAAATGGATCAACTTATGAACTTCAAGTTCTTCCAACTTACTCCAAAAGCGCTGAATCCTACTTAAACTACTCAGAATGATACCAAATTTTGGGTGAAAGTCCTAAATCACCATAGGAAACTATTCCTGGTCTCAGAATCCCAATTGGACCTCGATAACATCAAAACCTACTCCAAACCAAATTTAAAAAAATTTAAAACCTTCAAAGAGACAACTTTCACTATTAGGCGTCGAAACGCTTCCGGGTCATCTAAAACCCGATTCGAACATACGCCAAAGCGTGAAATCACCATACAAACCTATTGGAACTGTGAAATCTTGAATTTGAGGTCGTTTAATCAAAATGTTGACTGACGTCAAACTTAGCCTTTTAAAACCAAACCATGGAACCAAGTTTTCCCTTTTCAATCCAAACCCTTCCAAATCCCAAACTAACCATCCCCGCAATTAATAAAATAGTAAAAGCACATACGGAGAGTCTTATTTAAGGGAACGAGGTTCTAGAAAGAAAAATAATTGGTCGGGTCATTACAAACACGATGTGGCTATTTGATTAATTAAAATCATCCCAATCATGCCTGACCCGGTATGATATTACCCCCTCCCATCCATCTTGGCAATCAGCCCCAACCCCTGAGAACCACTAGAATTGTGCCACATCACCCCATGCTCTCACTCACAAAACAAGCACACTTGATCTGGGTCGTCGATCCAAATCATTGACGGTCTATCTTTATTCTTGATTTTCCCCTTTGTTTTAAACTCTATGTAGATTATATCCCCACCATTGGATCATACAGACCCAACAGTCCGCATTTTTCATAAAAATAATATTTTTATAATCTTATGTCCTGAATTATCAGGGTCATTGATCAAATGATCCAACAACCTGGAATCCATCTCCCATTTTTAACCAAATACCACCTCCCAAATCGGCCACCTCTCTTTCCTCTTTTCCTCTCTATTCTCTCAACCTCTTATTTCCCATCAATCATGAAATCTTGCACAAATCGGTGCAAGGTCACTAGATCAAACCTCACAACACTTAATTTACCACCTATATCCGCAAATCTCACGTGATTATTTCCTCATTCATCACTAAATTCAAAATCCCTAATTCGAAAACCCTAGACCTAATAGACGAAACCTAAATTCGTCTGGTTTTCTTTCCGTTCTTTCAAATCAGGCATGCATGGCCGTCGATTTTAAGACTCATCATCATTATTCGTTGTCCAAAGGTCAAATGCAGTGACCTCTAGACATTGGAGCTATCGATGGATACTCACTCTCAACGGTCAATTCCTTCATCTTTGTGCCCAGGTAAAACTTCTTCACTAGTTTCCCTCTGTGGTTTTCTAATTTCACTTCCTCTCTATTGTTATTTACCATATAGCCATCATCCACTACCTGTTTGAATCAATTTGAAACCCTAAGGCTCAATAGCCACTATAAATATAAGTTGTCAATGCTTTCACCTAACACAACCTAACATATGAACACACACTTAACATTACTAGAAGAAACATCTAAGTTTAAGTCTTTTCGGCTAAATTCTTAAGTTCCATTAGCGTTTTCCTAATTTTTCTTTTCTTCTTTTATTTTTGCTCGAGTTTGACATCGAGCGTGATTAATTCTGGGGTTTGGATTCCTTAACGGCTAACCAAAAGCTTTTTCTTAGTTTGCTGCCCTACAAAAGGTCAGTATACACTGACCCTCCCACTTTCTTCGATTATTTGTGTAGTTTTGTGTTTCTAATGTCTTCTCTGTTGATTGTCTTTGGTTTATGATATATATTAGTAGTTTATGTTTGCTTATTATGATATGTTGTTCCTCATTGATTAAAGTTGATTTTTTCCATGATAAGCTATGATTGTTCTAGGTTGACTTATCTATGGTAATGAACCTCGTGACTTAACTAGTTAAAATTATGAGTAATGCTGAACCGTTGTTATTAATTAAAAGACTTTTGTTGATTCTATCTATGCTTAGTCAGTTGTAGCTAACTTAATTGAACCATGCCTTTAGACTTTGCTTAATGTCATTTTAATAGCTTACTTATTGCACCGTGTCATATGGATCCTTATATTTGTAATGGTATACCATGTTATTGATCAAATGAAAGAAGATCATAATGTGCCTTTGATTTGCTTTTCTTAACTGAAACCATGTCTCATGTACAAACTTAAGAGTTCATATATCCTCATGATCTGATTTTCTGTAGTGAATTCATTAGCCTAGTTATCATGTTATTTTCTCATCTGATATACCCAGTGAACATGTAGCTTTGTGGAAATCTCAATGCATGTTGCTTAAGTAATCCTTAATGACTTCTATACTTGTGTGTCAAAAAAGGAAACTGAATCTTGTCTGCTCTTATAACTTAACAACCTGAGCTATGTAAAAATCTGTAATGAAAGTCTGATGTTGTCATTCATAGGCTTAAAACAAACTCATTAATACTTTCTTGTCCTGTTAAAATGAATACTGCCCCATACTTGGTTGATATCCTTGGTTATAGAAGACTTAGTTATGAATCTGGATGTTTGTTGAGTAACTAGTAGGCTAAGAATCATGTTATTTAGTTTAAACTAAGTCAAAACTGACCTTATTACCTATATGGAGGCCTCTGTTGATGGTGCTACCCTTTAGGAAATCTGAACATGGTTATCAGTATATATATCTAGTAGAATGAAGACAACCATATGTGTATATGTGAACTTCTTCTTGTTCTGAATATTGTTTAAATCACTGTTGAAGTACTATGAACTTAGTTTAGGATTTCTGAAAGTTTGAACCCCTTTGTAGAACTCATGAGATTAATATGACTTAGCATTTCTAAACTTGGATTAGTTTTCTTATGGCTTGCCATGAATTCTCCTTGTTTTACATCTGTGATAGTCTCTTAAATGTTCTGATACATGCTATAATTGGCTATTAATATTATAAGGGCTTGTAGTAATTTGCCTCCTTGTGTTTGGATTATGATCTTAAGGTTAATGGTATAATTCTAAAGTGTTGATGTCTCTGCGCTTTGATGATATCCCATGTAGCTTTTGAACTCTGTATTTGAACTTTTTGTGTATGTTACTGCTTCTCATGATAACTATTGGATGAATCATTCATTTGTGTCCCAACCCTTTGAGGAAGAGTATATTGTGAGTGATTATGGCTATTTATGGAGGAACCTAGTTTGTGGTTAATATGACCTTCCCTGATACAAGCATTGCTTGAGTCCACTGGCCCAATCTCGAGTCCAGTTCCTTTAAACTTCTCGTCTTTAGATAAATAAAATTTATTGTTTATTCTGTTTATATCTATATGATACTAACATTATTATTGAATATTTTTGTTATTTTAATTTTATTAGGAACCTAGGCAAACCGAAGTCCATAGGTAAAAGAAAAGAATCTGACTTTAACAGTTTGATACTTTGATCACTTATTTTTCATAAAACAAGACTTCGTTTTTAACTCTAACCACTTCTAATGAAGCTTTTGAGTTTAAACAGATTTGAAAAGTGAACGGATTCTCTTTGTAAAAAAGAATCAGAACTGAACGGATGTTTCAAGGCCGATTTTCAACAAATAAAACCAACGCAACTACTAATTGGGAACAAATTACTTCAATGAGTTTCAAAAGGCATAACTCCTGTAGAAATTGTTTTTTTTTCTAAAAGGTATACTCATGACTTGTTCTATTTCGCAAAGCTACAAGAACAACTGCCTTTTAAGAAATGAAACATTCAATTTTGCTTTCAAAAGATAGTAGTATTTGAGAAAGACTTTTCTCAAGTTTCGTAGGTAAAACATTCCAAAGATCTTTCACAAAGCATAAACTTTCTAAGAACCTTTAACTCATTTTCCAAAGTACATATACAATCTTTCTTTTTAAAAGGTAGATTTTTAAAGACGTGATTTAGAATGATTTACTGACTTTATGCACTTAATTAAGCAGAACATATACCCTTACTTCCTAAACCTAACCTAAATTCTAAGGGGCTACCTCAAGTAGATTTATAAGGGGTGCCTAATACTTTCCCCTTAGAAGAACAAGAACAGTTACCCAAATTTCACCGATTAGCAGATCAATAGGATAATAATCTAACAAATAAATAGGTACCCTAATATACCTTAAAATATTAGATGGCGACTCTCTTATCAACAACAGAAGAACTATTAGTTGAATTTTTTTTGACTTGTGCAAATAAGGTGCAACATTTATTGCAGAAAAACAAAACGGTCGTTGCAATCCAACGATTGAGATGAGATCCGATAACGGTTTTAAAAAATGGAGATTAATTATGGACGAGTGATGAATTGGATTAACGGTCCGGATTATTTTGATGTTTCTTTTGAGCGTGTTGGCATGGGATGACGTGGTGCATTTCCATTGGCTTAGAAGGGTGGCGTGGATTGCCAACTTGGATAGAGGAGGTGGGCTCTGGACCGAGTCAAGCCTGTGGTTTGGGCTAAATCAGCTGGATAGGAATTTAATTCATGGCCACATTGAATTTAATTGAACAATTGCAATTGCAGACTTTTTGAGTTTTTAACCCCTTTTATAATCAAATTAATTAGACTTAATAAATCCTAACTAAATTTAATAAAATATAATTATTAAATGTATTATTAGTTAAATATTGTTATTAGTTGGTTAGCAAAATTAATTAGGATAATTTGTATTAAAATGTAAAAATTAATTTTGGCAAATTAAAGAAATAAAGGTAATATATTACAAATTTGGGACTAAATTATAAAATTAATTATAATACTTGTTTATTAATATGTGAATTTTATTTTAATTGAATAAAGTAATAGGAGTAGTATAATAATAAATAGATAAAATCTAATTATATAATTTATATTACTAACTACTATTATACTTATCATACCATTTATATTTTTAAAAAATATGTATTATTAATTTAAAAATATTTTACTACATTTATGTTGATTAATATTTAATTTAAAAGGGGAGGGTCAAAATTGGTCGTCAACAGTAGTTGATGCTCATGTCCTCGCCATTTGTGAGAGAATTGTCACGACCCCAATCTCCCTCCATAGGATGTCGGGATGACACCTAGTCTCTAAGACTAGGTAAGCCTAACATAAATGAAGAAATAATAAAAATAATAAAAGAACTTCAATCTAAACCAACCGGCTATCATAAAATAATTCCACAACACAGGTGACCATAATTCCCAAAAATTGGGGAGACAGAGTCATAATCTTTACAAGAATATACTGAACCAATCCCTAATGCATTAGTGTCCAAATAAAGAGTAAACGAAAGAAAAGAGACAAGGGCATAGGGAGAATCTGAGGCCTGCAGATGTCGGCAAGTATACCTTAAAGTCTCTTATCCAAAACTCAACTCATGGATGCCTAGCCTGGTATAAAGTACCTGGATCTGCATAAAAAGATTCGCAGAAGTGTAGTATGAGTACACCATAACGGTACCCAATAAGTATCAAGCCTAACCTCGGTAGAGTAGTGACGAGATCAGGTCAAGACTCCGACTGGAATAAATAAAGAAGCTGACAGTTATGGTATAGTACAATAACAGAAACAAGAAAATGATACAATAAGGAAATACAATAAGGTAAGATACACTGACATTTAGACAATAAGGGCATCAAGGGAGGAACATAAAATAAGAACACCAAGGAAACGATGTAGACAAACACAGGTGATGTAAATGAAAGATAACAACAAGAATCATGTTTGAGGTACTGCCTCGCATTCTCATTTCACAATTTCGAACATAGTCTTTCATTATATCACTGTGGGAGCCTTGCACTTAGTTTTGAAAATTATTTTGTCCAAAATAGCTACATGCATTTTACCCCACCTTATCACACCGCGTGGCTTCAAGTAGTTCCCCTACTAGCAACATGCGTATCAAGTCCAACTTATCTCACCGCATGCGTATAAATCTCTATCCTTATACCACTGCATGTGTATCAATATCACAACATATAACAAATCGCACCTCAAGCGCCCAATACTACAACTTTCCAAAGAAGTCAACAATAACAATGTTTCCACAATAAATAGCCCATGGCTCAACGACAATGTGTATAAGAGTCTCAACAGTAGCAATCGAAAGTGAATAGTTCAACAAGAATGGTATTTAAACAATTTACAATTTTTTCTCAATGTAATCACAGCTTTTACGACTTCAACACCAAAACTCAACAGTATAAGATAATCCACGAAATAACAACTTCAAGTAAGGTAACTCAACAGTTAAATATTTAACAAGGCAATGAGAAAATAGTTAAATCAACTAAGCATGTAAGGACAAAAAACAAGTAAGAGATGAGCAAGTATTAACAATGCCAAGGGAAGCATGTAAGGATAGATTAACGATGATGAATATAACATGTTATGACATTTCAATTAAAGGCATGAAAGGAATCTACATAGCTTAAAATGGTCAATTACCACATTTAGCCTATGTATCCACTCGTCATCTTGCGTACACGGCTTTCACATACCACAATTAACACAAAACAATACCAATCCTAAGGGGTGATACCCCCGTACAAAATTAGGCAAGACACTTACCTCAAAAGACGCTAACTCAATCCACTAGCAAACCTTTTCCCCGAATATACAACTCTGAACGGCTCGAATCTAGCTAAAAATAACTTTACACCATAAATACAAATCATAGGAAACTATACCAAATAATAAAGTTTCAAGCTTTAAAGAAAATTAAAAATTCAACTCAAAAACTCAACCTCGGGCTCGCATCTCAGAACCCGACCAAACTTACAAAATCTTAGCACCCATTCAATTACGACTCCAACCATACTAAAATTACTCAATTCTGACCCCATATCAACCTTTAAATACTAAAAATATGTTTATGAAGTGTTCACGCATTTTTCCAATTTTTCCAACTCAAAACACTAGTTAAATGGTAAAAACAATTATGAATCCATGTGTAATAGCCAAATCCAATTTCGAATCTCTTACCCCGGTAACCTCCTTGAAAATCTCTCTCAAGATCGCCCAAAACCGAGCTCTCTAACTCAAAATATTGATAAGGAAACAAAACTCTCGATTTGCCCCATTTCCGCCCAGCGATTTCTCTTCTGCGAACCTACAACTGCATTTGTGGCTCTGCACCTGCGGAAATCCCATCGCCGATAAGGATTCCACTTAAGCCTAGGGAATATCGCATATGCGGACTTTAAAGCGCATCTGCGCTTGAGCTTCTGCGGATGCCAACCGCTTCTACACATCCGCTTCTACGGAGAAATGACCACACCTGCGGTCATAGTTTGCCAGCCCAATCCTCGCTTCTACGGCTCGATGTCTGCTTCTGCGGTGCAACACCTGCGGCCCAAAGTGCGCAGGTGTGATTGCACCAGACACAATAGTTATTCAACAGTCAATTAAGTCCAAAATGGTTCCGGATTCAATCTGAATCACACTCTGGGCCTCCGATACCCCGTCTGAATATACCAACAAGTTCCAAAATACATAGTTGTCCTACTCGAGGCCTAAAATCAAATAAAACAACATCGATTCTACAAATCGAAGCCCAATGCAAACCTAGTGAAGCCATGAACATCCAACTTTCAAAACTAAAGTTGATTCATACCAAATCAACTCTGATTGACCTAAAATTTTGCACACAAGCTATAAATAACACAAAGCACCTATTCCAACTTCCCGAATCTGAATCTGACCCCGATATCAATAAAGTCAACTCCCCGGTCAAATTTCTCAACCTTCCAAACCTTTAACTTTCTAACTTTCGCCAATTCAATCCAAAATGACCTACAGACCTCCAAATCAATATCTGAACACGCTCCTAAGTCCAAAATCACCATACAAAAATATCAGAACCATCAAAACTCCATTCCGAAGTCGTCTACAAAAAAGTCAAACTCCGATCAACTCATTCAACTTAAGTGTCCAACTTTGGGACTAAGTGTCCCATTTCACTTTGAAACTCACCCCAAACCAAAACTAACCACCCCGGAAAGTCACATAACCACAATATAAAATAGAGGAGAAAATAAATAGGGGAACTGGGCTAAAGTTCTCAAAACGACCAACCGGGGGTCCTCAAACGAGTGTAGAGACATACCTGAAGTGATGAAAAGATTAGGATAACGGCTACGCATATCATGCTCGGTCTCCCAAGTCGCCCCTTCAACTGGTTCACCTCTCCACTGAACCTCTACTAGAGCAATGCTCTTTGACCTCAACTTTCGTATCTGCCGGTCCATGATGGCCACCGGCACCTCAATATAAGACAATTCCTTGTCCAATCGGGCTGAGCTGAAATCTAAAACATGGGACGGATCACTGTGATACTTCCAGAGCATGGATCTACAATTTCTTGTCCAATTGTATGCCACCTCTCCCACTCTCTCAAGGATCTCAAAAGGCCCGATATACCTAGGGCTCAACTTACCCTTCTTTTCGAACCCCATCACACTCTTGATGGTTGAAACCCCAAGAAAGACTCGCTCTCCAACCATGAATACAAATCATGGTTTGAAGCCGATCTATCTAGATTAGAATGTACGAAGCTGATCCTGGATCATTTTGACCTTCTCCAAGGCATCTCGAACAAAATTTGTGACTAATAACTTAGCCTCTATCGGCTCAAACCAACCAACTAGAGAATGACATCGTCTCCCATGTAAGGCCTCATAAGGAGCCATTTGAATACTCGATTGGTACTGGTTGTTGTAGCCAAACCTCGCAAGCGGCAATAACTGATACCAAGAACCCCCAAACTCCATAACACATGCACGAAGCATATCCTACCATATCTAGATGTTGCGCTCGGACTGTCTGTCCATCTAGGGGTGGAATGATGTACTCAACTCAACCCGCGTGCCTAACTCACACCATAAAGCCCTCCTGAAGTGCAATGTAAACTGCATGCCCCGATCAGAGACGATGGATACCGGCACGCCATGAAGTCGGGCAATCTCGCAGATATAGACCTGAGCTAACTGCTCTAAGGAATATATAGTCACCACCGGAATGAAATGAGCCGACTTGGTTGACCTATCCACAATCACTCATACAACGTCAAATTTCTTCTCAGTCCTTGTGGTAATTCACTCACATTTCCACTTTGGAATCTCAAGTCTTTGAAGCAAACCTCCTAACCTCTGGTGCTCATACTTCAACTGTTGACAATTTAGGCACTGAGCTACATACTCCACTATGTCTGTCTTGATCCTCCTCCACCAATAGTGTTGTCTCAAATGCTGATACAACTTAGCAGCACCGGATGAATGAAGTGTCGCGAACTATGGGCCTCCTGAAGAATTAACTCATGTAACCATCAATATTGGACACACATAATCATTCCTACATCTGCAACACACTGTCATCTATGATGGAAACCTCCTTGACATCTCCATGTTGTATTGTGTCCATAAGTACAAGAAAATGGGGTTCATCATATTGATTCTCTCTTATATGATCATATAAAGAAGACCAAGAAACCACGCAAGCTAGAACCTAACTGGGCTCCAAAATATCAAATCTAACAAAATGGTTGGCCAAGGCCTGAACATCCAACGCTAACGGCCTCCCAGCTGCCAGTAGATATGCTAAACTTCCCAAGCTCTCTACTTTTTTACTCAAGGCATCAGCCACCACATTGGCTTCCCGGGATGATATAAAATAGTGATATCATAGTCCTTAAGCAACTCTAACCATCTTCGTTGCCGCAAGTTAAGATCCTTCTATTTGAACAGATGTTGTAGACTCCACTGGTAAGCATAGACCTCACATGGCACACCATACAAATAGTGCCGTCAAATCTTTCAAGGCATGAACAATAGTTGATAATTCCTAGTGGAGGATAGGATAAATCTTTTGATGAACCTTCAGGTGTCTAGACCCGTAGGTGGTCACCTTACCGTCTTGCATTAACACTGCGCCAAGGCCAACACGTGACGCATCACAGTACACAGTGTAAGACCCCAAACCCGTAGACAACACCAACACTGGGGTTGTAGTCAAATAAGTCTTGAGCTTTTGAAAGCTCTCCCCACACTCCTCGGACCATCTAAAAGGAGTGCCCTTCTGGGTCAATCTGGTCATAGGTGCAGAAATATATGAGAAACCTTCTACAAAAAAATGGTAACACCTGCGAAACTAAGAAAACTCTGGATCTCAGTAGCTAAAGACAGTCTAGGCAAACTCTACACTGCTTTAATTTTCTTTGGATCTACCTTGATCCCCTCATTCGACACCACATGACCCAAAAATGCCACTGAATCAATCCAAAATTCACACTTTGAAAACTTTGCATACAACTATTTTACCTCAAGGTCAGAAGCACGATCCTGAAATGTTGCTCATGATCCTACCGGTTGTAGGAGTACATAAAGATGTCATCAATAAGAATAATGATGATTGAATTGAGATAGGGCTGGAATACACTGTTCAACAGGTGCATGAATGTTGTTGGGTCATTGGTCATCCCGAATGACATAATAAGTAACTCGTTGTAGCAATACTGAGTCCTAAAAGCAATCTTTGGAATATCTAGATACCGAATCTTTAACTGATGATAACCTGACCGCAAATTAATCTTGGAGAACACTCTGGCACCCTGTAGTTGATCAAATAAGTCATCAATGTGCGGTAATGGATACATGTTCCTCATTGTAACCTTGTTCAACTACAGATAGTCAATACACATGTGCCTAGAACCGTCCTTCTTTTTCACAAACAAGATCGAAGTACCCCAAGGCGACACACTAGGACAAATGAAACCCTTATCAAGAAACACTTGCAACAACTCCTTTAAAACCTTCAACTCCATTGGGCCATACGATATGGTGGAATAGAAGTGGGTTTAGTGCCTGGCAATAAGTCAATACCAAAATCAATGTCCCTATCGGGCGGCATGCCCGGAAGATTTGCCAGAAATACATCTGGATAGTCCATTGCTATTGAAACTAACTCAACGGTAGGAGTATCAACACTAACATATCTCACGAAGGCCAGGTATGCATAACACCACTTCTTAACCATTTTTGTGCCTAAAGGAAGGACACAACCCTGCTAGGAATATAATTAAAGGTAACCCTCCACTCCAACCGTAGTAAGTCGGGCATAGCAAAAGTCATCATCATGGAGTGACAATTTAGAATAGCATGATAGGGCGACAACCAGTCCATGCCCAAGATAACATCAAAGACTACCATACTGAGAAACAATAGATCAACTCTGGTATCAAAATCACCAATAACAACAATTAAACTTGATGCACAAGGTCAACAACAATAGAATTTCCCACAGGTATGGACACATAAACAATTAGAACTCAAATAATCACGAGATATACCCAATTATGGAGAAAATTAAGATGATGCATATGAGTAGGTGAAGCCTACATCAAATAAGACTGATGCATCTCTATGAAAAATCGGAACAATATGTGTGATAATTGTGTCTGATGCAACAGCCTCCGTCCTACTCGAAAAAGCTTAACATATGGCCTGGCCTCCCTCTCTAGGGAGACCCCTACCTACCTGACCTCCACAATTAGCTCGTTGTGCAGGTCGGGGGGCAGCTAGAGCAGTAACCATGGCATGAGAAGTCTAGGTACCTTGTGGAACACGTGGAGCCTATATAGTCGGTGGAGGTGCACCCTTCCTAAGCCAGGGGAAGTCCCTCACTATATGACGAGTGTCACCACACTTGAAACAAGATCTCGGAGGATATGGCTACTAAAACTTGCACGGGCCTGGTCGGCTAGACTAACCGCCTAAAACACCCCATGTAAGAGGTGCACTAAACATTGGCGGTACATAATGGGAAACCTAAGGCCTGGTAGTAACCAGAGTAACACTGCAAGCTGGAAGTGGTGAATGAAAGGGACGGCTCACATAGACTCTACTGTGATGTGCTGCAACTGGGGCACGTGCAGCACTATATCCACTAGAATCTCAAGGCCTCTTGGCCTCTCTATCCTCTCTCTCCCAGCCCCACATACCCTCCGATCTCCATGCGATCTCTACCAGCCATTGATATGGGGTATCTATCTCCAACACTCGAGCCATATTGAATCTAATACCATAGTTGAGTCCCTCGATATTCGACGAACTCGCTCTCTGATTGTGTAAACCAAGGCATGTGCATGTCTGGACAACTCACTGAATCTGACAGCATACCCTGATACAATCATAGTACCCTGGCGCAGCTGCTCATACTCCACACACCATGCATCCCGAAGGCTCTGGGGAACAAACTCTCTTAGAAACATCTCTGAAAATTGAGCCCATGTCAGTGAAGCTGCATAGGCTATGCTACATCCTCGTATGCCCACCTCCCCTGATATGTTGGTCCTGATAACTTGAATATGGCAAAAGCAACCCTGCTCGTCTCCACAATATCCATGGTGCGGAGAATACAGTGGCGCTTCTTTGAAAAACCATGTGCATCCTTTATAGCTATACCGCTGAAAGTAGGAGGGTGGTGCTTCTTGTGCCTCTCAAGTCTAATATGCTCCTCCTCGGATGTTGTTGCCCTAAACTCATGCTGAACTGGAACAATTGGCTACACTGGTATAAGCTTTGTGCCCTAGGGTGTGGTCTGCGAGAGTCTGAGCTCCTCCCCAACCTGATATATGGTTGGTGCAAGTGGGATCAACCCCGCGTGAGCTATAGTACCAAACATGCTCAAGAATGATGTGATGTTTCCTGAAGTGCAGGGGTGGCAACACGCGCCTCATATGCCTACTCCCCAACTGCAGCTATTGGTGGCTCCTCTATTGTAGCTCGAGTAGGTGTTCTAGCTGCACCACGTGCTCCTCCTCGACCTCTACCCAGGCCTCAGACTCTCGTAGCTCTAGCAAGGGTGTGGGTGTCTGATCGTTGGATCCAATAGTTTGTGTCCTCACCATTTGTGAGAGAATACAAAAGAAAAAGATTCAAAATTTTGAGGTCAACAAATTTCACGATAAGGAATAAAAGAAGTGAATTTTCTTAACAGTTCTATAGCCTCTAGAAGATAAGTACAAGCGTCTCTGTATCGTTCCGCAAGACTCTACTAAACATGTTTATTACTCGTAAACCTATAAACCTAGAGCTCTAATACCAACTTTTCATGACCCCAATCTCCCTCTGTAGGATGTCATGATGGCACCTTGTCTCTAAGATTAGATACTCCTAACGTACATGAAGAAATAACAAAAATAATAAAAGAACTTCAATCTAAGCCAACAAGCTATCACAAAATAATTCCACAACACATCTAACCATAACTCCTAAAATCTGGTGATACTGAGTCATAAGATCTACAAGAATATACTGAACCAATCCCTAATATATTAGTGTCTAGATAAAAAGTAAACAGAAGAAAAGAGACAAGGAGAAAGGTTGACACCTAGGCATGTGAATGCCAGCAGGTACACCTTGAAGTCTCCAATCCAAAGCTCAATTCAGAGTTTCCTAGCCTGGTATGAAGTATCTGGATCTGCACAAAAATATGTGCAAAAGTGTATTATGAGTACACCACAATAGTACCTAGTATGTATCAAGCCTAACTTCGGAGGAGTAGTGACGAGGTTAGGTCAAGACTCCTACTGGAATAAATAAAGAAGCTGAACAGGTATGGTACATTACAATAACGGAAACAAGGAAACGATACAATAAAGAAATACAACAAGGTAAGCTACAATGAAATTTGGGCAATAAGGGCATCAAGGGAGGAACACATAACAAGAACACCAAGGAAACGATGCAGAAAAACATAAGTGATGTAAATGAAATATCACAACAAGAATCATGTCATCGCCTCGCATTCTCATTTCACAATTTCAGACACAATCTTTCCTAATATCACTGTGGGAGCCTTGCATTTAACTTTGAAAATCATTTTTCCCAAAATAGCTACGGGCGTTTTAGCCCACCTTATCACACCGTGTGACTTCAAGTAGTTTCCCTGCTAGAAACATGTGTATCAAGCCTACCTTATCTCACTGCATGTGTATTAACCCCTATCCTTATAACACCGCATGCGTATGAATATCATAACATATCACAAATCACTCCGCAATTTCCCAATACCACAACTTGCAAAGAAGTCAACAATAACAATGTTTCCACAATAAATAGTCCATGGCTCAACCACAATGTGTACAAGAGTCTCAACAATAGCAACCGAAAGGGGATAGCTCAACAAGAATGGTATTTCAACAATTTACAATGTTGCCTCAATGTGGTCACATCTTTTACAACTTCAGTGCCTAAACTCAACAGTAATATATTCCAAGAAATAACAACTTCAAGTAAGGTAACTCAACAATTAAATATTTAACAAGGCAATGAGAAACAGTAACTTCAACTAAAAATGTGGGACCAATAACATGTAAGAGATGAGACAAGTATTAACAATTTCAAGGGAAGCATGTAAGAATAGATTAACGACGATGAATATAACATCACGAAAAGAATCCACATAGATTAAACCAGCCAATTAACACATTTAGCTCGTGTATCCACTCCTCACCTTGTGTACATGGCTTTCACGTACCACAATTAACATGAAACAACACCTATCCTAAGGGGTAATTCCCTCACACAAAGTTAGGCAAGACACTTACCTCAAAACACACTAACTCAATCCATTAGTAAGCCTTTTTCGCTAATATACAACTCTGAACGGCTCAAATCTAGCCAAAATAACTTTATATCATAAATACATATCATAGGAAACTATACCAAATAATAAAGTTACAATCTTTAAAGAAACTCAAAAAGTTAACTCAAAAAGTCAACCTCGAGCCCGCATTTCAGAACCCGAACAAACTTACAAAATCTGAACACCTATTCAATAATGATTCCAATCATACTAAAATTACTCAGTTCTGACCTCAAATCGACTTGCAGATCCTCAAAATATAGTTTATGAAGTTTTCACAATTTTTCCCAATTTTTCCAACTCAAAACACTAATTAAATGGTAAAAATAATAATGGATTCATGTATAATAGCCAAATCTGAGATAGAATCACTTACCCCGATCAACTCCTTGAAAGTCTCTCTCAAAATTGCCCATAACCGAGCTCTCTAACTCAAAATATGGATAATGAAATGAACCCTCGATTTTCCCCTTTTCTGCCCAGAGATTTCTCTTCTACGGACCTACAGCCGCAGTTGCGACTCTGCACCTGTGGAAATCCCATCGCAGGTGCGGCTTCCACTTAAGCCCAAGGAATATTGTATTTGCGGACTCTAAAGCGCATTTTCTCTTGCGCTTCTGCGGATGCCAGCCACTTCTATGTGCCCGCTTCTACAGATAAATGACCGCACCTACAGTCATAGCTTGCCATCCCAACCCTCACTTCTATGGCCCGAAGGCCGCTTCTGCGGTGCTGCACCTGCGGCCCAAATTGTGCAGCTTGCGATTGCACCAGAGTCAAACAGTGGTTCAGCAATCAACCAAGTCCAAAATGGTTCCGAATTCAATCCAAATCACACCCGGATGCCCCTTCCAAATATACCGACAAGTTCCAAAACACATATCGGACCTACTCGAGGCCTAAAATCACATCAAACAACATCGATTCTATGAATCTCCACCTGATTCAAACCTATTGAAACCATGAACATCCAACTTCCAAAACTAACGTCGATTCATACCAAACCAACTATGATTGACCTCAAATTGTGCACATAAGTCATAAAAGACGCAACGGACCTATTCCAACTTTTGAAATCAGAATTTGACCCTGATATCAATAAATTCAACTCCCGGTTAGACTTCTCAACCTTCCAAACCTTCAGCTTATTAACTTCCGCTAATTCAAGCCAAAATGACCTACGGACCTCCAAATCAATATCCGAACATGCTCCTATGTTCAAAATCACAATATAAAGCTATAAGAACCACCAAAACTCTATTTTGGAGCCGTATACACAAAAGTCAAACTCCGATCAGCTCTTTCAACTTAAACTTCTAACTTTGGGGCTAAGTGTCCCATTTCACTCCGAAATTCACCTGAAACCAAAATAAACAACCCCGGCAAGTCACATAACCATAATATAACATAGAGGAGGCAATAAATAGGGGAACAAGGCTAAAATACTCAAAATGACTAGTCGGGTCGTTACAAGAATAGAAGATAAAGGCTCAATTTCTGAAATCATTAAATCCGCACGATAGGGAATGAAAGAAGTGAAATTTCCTACTAGTTATGTAACCTCCCAAAGATAAGTACAGATGTGTACATGTCGATCCGCAAAATTCTACTAAAATATTTTGTGACATGTAAACCTATGAACCTAGAGCTCTGATACCAACGTGTCACGACCCCATAATCCTAGAGTTAGGATCATGACCTAGTACCTAGGACTAGGTAAGCCTATCACATAGCAAGATCAATAGAATCAAACACTAAGTAAAATAATAATGAAATCTGAAGAGTTCTTTAACATAACCAGAAAAAGAAATACATAAGTCACAACAATCCCAAAATCGATTCTACTCAGTCATAAGCCCTACAGAGAGTAGATGCGTAATCTCAAAATACAATACTATTTGAAAATAAAAGAAACATTAGTAAGAAAATCAGCAATAGCTGACTTCGAGGCCTACAAGAAGAATGGTTGGTATACCTTTATCACGACCCATAAATCCCAACCCATTGTGGTGGCGTCTAACACACCGGCTAGGCAATCTGAAACATAACAATAATTAACCAGCATATAGAGACTTAACATTGCTTCTTTTACCTCGTCGAGATTAATTATGATACTTATTGAGTACATTGGGTTGGTTGTACTCATACTACACTCTGCACTTAATTGTGCAGTTCCAGGTGTGAAGACCAGCTATCAGTAGTAGATTTTCTTGTTGGAGTGATCTTCGTACAAGATGAGGCATATGCGTGTGTATGTGTACATTTATGCATGTGTATGTGTACTAAGTTAAGTCATATATGCTGAACTAAGTTAAATCAATAACAATAATCTCTATATGTTGAACATTGACTAACTTAGTATTTGAGTAAATGTACACATACACACGCATATGCCTCATCTTGTACTAAGTTAAGTCAATGTTCAGCATATAGAGATGATATGCAGTTAAATCAGGTAATTAATAATGGAAAATGCAAGTTAAAATGAAATGCAAAATCCAAACAGACATTGGCAAAATTTCCTCAACTTTTGTATCTGAATCAAACCACTGATCAGTTTTCCTCAATATCCACGTGTACTCCATCAAGAGAGAATCATGAGAGAGTGACCCTAAAGGAGATGGATCCATATCTACACACAAGAACGACCAATTCAATGTGTTACCAGTCCGACATGGTCACAGGCTCAATATCATAATCCGCCTGCCGTAGTCACATGCATAATAGTACAATCCACCCGGTGTGGTCACAGGCATAACAACATAATTCTCCTGGCGTGGTCATAAGCATCCAGTCCAAATTATATCACATAAAAGAAAATATATAAGAATACATGTATATGATAAATGAATAATAGATCTCATGCTCCTGACCTGGTATAAGTGACATGCTAAAGTGTAGGCATGTGCATAATGTGCTATCATAGCTCAAACCGGCTATTTCATCACAGTGATAACAATTATCATGTTCATCCAGGGATTTACCCTCTATGTAAACTCAAACATGGCTCAATAGTTCACAACAATATTACAAATATGAGAAACATCATAGTGTAAAGCTTAACAGTCAATTCTAGGCATATCTTAGCCTAAGTAAAACCCGAGCATGGATAAGTAGCCGGTGTTAGAAATTAGGCTCAAACTCCACACATATATGCACACATAGCACGTAGCTATCACAATAATTCAGGAAACTAGTGTCTCAACCAAGTTTAGAAAATATACTTATCTCAAGCAAGCCAAATTACTTCCCTAACAAGACCTTCCCACGAGTATCGACCTCCGGACGATCCGAATCTAAGAAAACCAACTAAATATAATCAATAAAAGCTATAGGAAATAAGTGCAAATTATAAAGCTAAGATCTTTAAGAAAAACAAATAAGTAAACACGGGTCTCATGCCTTAGAACCCGACAAAATTTACAAATTTAGGACACCCATTCGATTGCGAGTCCAACCATACGAAAATCATCCAATTTCGACCTCAATTGAACCTTCAAAAATCCATTTATCATTTTTGAAAAGTTTCCATAAAATTCCCCATTTCTTCACTTTAATTCTCTAATTATATCCTAAAACCAAAGATGGAATCATGAAATAATAACAAATCCTAGTCACAAAAATATGCCTCGATCCAAATCTTGAAAATTCCTTCCAAAATTTGTAACGACCCGGCCGGTCGTTCCGTGAGATTTACCCTGTTTCCCCCATTTCTACATTTGTTATATATTGCTAGCATGTTTTTGTTGTGTTGGGTCAGTTGGTTTGGGTCTAGAGTGATTATGGTGAGAATTAAGGCATTCAGTCTCTTAGAGTAGCCTAATAGTTGAGAAAGTCAACTGAGAGTTGACTTACTGGTAAACAATCTCGGAATGCGGATTTTATGGCTCGGATAGCTTCGTTAGGTGATTTGGGACATAGGAGTGTGTTCAGAATATTTTTGTGATGTCCGGTGTAGAATTAGGCTTGAATTAGCGAAAGTTAGTTTTTGGCGATTTCCGGTCGGCAGTGGAAAATAGACTATCGGGGTCGGATTGGAATTTCGGAAGTTGGAGCAGGTTCATAATGTCATATTGGATATGTTTGCAAAATTTCAGGTCAATTGAAGGTGTTTTGGTCGATTTTGGCATAGTTGGCAAAATTTGGAAGTTTCAAAGTTCATAGGCTTGAATTTGATGTAATTTTGGCATTTTCGTGTTGTTTTTAGTGTTTCAAGGCTCGAATAAGTTGGAATAATGCTATGGGGTGTATTGGTATGTTTGGTTGGAGCCCCGAGGGGCTCGGGATTGATTTCAGATGGTTGGCAGGATTTTTTGACTTGGAAATTTGCAGCAATAGCTGCTGGTGTGAAAGTTCTGGTGTTGACCGCACCTGCGTGGGGCAGCCGCAGGTGTGATGTCATAGGTACGATGGGCAGAGCGAAGGTGCGAAAAGGCTAGCTAGGGGATTTTGCCGCAGGTGTAAAGTTTTTGCCGCACCTGCAAAGCCGCTGGTACGGAGGAGTGGCCGCAGGTGCGGAATTGGTCCGTTAATTGGGATTCCGCAGGTGCGCACCTGGGACCGCAGGCGCGGGTCCGCAGGTGCGACTAAATGTCTGCAGGTGCGGAAATGACTGGCAGAAATAGTATATAAAGTCCCTCCGTGAAAATTCTCTTATTTTTCACCATTTTGCATGCGGGAGGAGTTCTTTGAAGGCGATTTGGAGAAGGAAACTCGAGATTCTTCAGTAAAGGTAAGTTCTTTGGTTACAAACATCGTTCCTATGGTATTTTGTTCAGACTAGGCTTGAAAATTTAAGGATTTGAGTAGGAAAAGGTTGGGAAGAAGGGGGTGGAGAATTGGAAATTTCTGTTGAGGTTTTGGGTAGGCAATTGTGATCCGATTGTGATGATTTTGGTATGAGTAGAATCGTGGGAGGACGAGGTTTCTAGTGATGTAAAAATTACCGAATTTCGAGACGTGGGCTTGGGGCTTGGGTTTGGCCGAATTTCGAGATTCTTGTATAATTTGATAATTTTCGATTGGGTTGAGTTCCTTTGATATATATTGATGATGTTAAACTGGTTTTTGCTAGATTCGGAGCAATCGGGAGCCAATTTGAGGGGCAAGAGCATTGCGGACTAGTGTTGTGGCTCGGTAGAGGTAAGTAATGGTTATAAATCCTGTCCTGAGGGTATGAAACCACGGACTTTACGTCCCTTCACGGATTTGGAGTGACGCACACACTGGATGACGGGTGTGGGGCGTGCATGAACTGAAAATTTGGAAATATGTCCCTTTTCAGGCAACTATTGAGTTGCGACACTTCTTTTTAAGCATATATTTTATAGTATTACTAAGATTTGATATATTTGGGTTGTAAGCCATGTTTGGGGCCTAGTGTCGATCTGTTTTAACCCCTTGGGGGCTATTTTACTGATATTCTCACTACTTTGAAACTGTGATTTTTCACTCAGTCTTTCTTGTGAAATTGTTGACACTCTTATTTGATGATATTACTATTTCTTGAAATGTACTATCTTGGGTCGAGAACCCCATTTATTTATGGCCGGAGTGGCATGATGTGAGTGTCTGACTGAGTGAGGCCGAGGGCCAATATTGTAAGGATGTTATGATATGAGAGAGGCCGAGTTTGTGGGAGTGATTGATGCCATGATTTGGCCTGTTTATAGCGCTTGGGATGTAGGAGCCCCTCCGGAGTCTGTACATACCCCCAAAGAGCCTAGGTACCTACAGAGTGCAGAGTGTCGATTGACGAGTGACGAGTGACGAGTTATTGGGAGGCATGAGTGACTGTGAGGTGCTGAGTGACTGGGAGGTGCTGAGGGACTGATTACAAGTGATGGTGAGGTATGCCCGAAGGGCTGATTATGAGTGACTGTGAGGCATGCCCGAGAGGCTGATTATGATATATGTTTTGCCCGAGGGGCTACTGATGATTTACTACTCTCATTCTGAGCTTATGAAATATGTTTGCCTGAGAGGCCTCTATATGGTTCATTTTATTTTTATACTAAACCTTTCGGTTGAATTTATTGAAAATATACATTCTTTAAAGGATTTTTCTGAAAATGATTTTAAGACATGATGATTTCATATATCTATGTTATACTGTTGGAAAGAAAGGTTGTGCCTCTTGTGATTTGGTGACACTGATTTTATGTGTTTCTTGCTGCTCAGAACTGATTTATTTTCATTACTACTGAGTTGGTGTACTCACATTACTCCCTGCACCTCCGTGTGCAGATATCGAGCATTAGCCATCTTTTCCGCACGGAGCCGGATTAGCGGGATATAGAGGTAGTTGTTTAGCATCCGCAGCATCTCTGTTTTTCCCTTCTTGTTGTATCTAGCTTTCATTCAGAGGTTTTGTATTATGATAGTATATTTTGACTTATTCTTCTAGAAGATCATGACATGTTGGCTCCGGGTTTTGGGGTTGGCAGTATTGTATAATGTTGGCCTACTTTATTCAGAAATTTCTGTATATTTATGAAATGCTTGGATTTTGGAATGGGATTTTGAAAGAAATTGTGAACATATGATTATTGGCTAGCCTAGTTCCACGATAGGCGCCATCACGACCGGTTTAGGATTTGGGGTCGTGACAGTTTGGTATCAGAGCCCTAGGTTACATAGGACTCAACGGTCATGAGCAGGTTTAGTAGAGTCTTGCGGGTCGGTATGGAGACGTCTGTACTTATCTTCGTGAGGCTGCTAAACTTTTAGGAAACATTTCTATCTTTCTTGAACTCTTTCGTGATCTTCTATTGATTCTTGAAAACTGAACTTACATTGTTTCATTCTCTCATAGATGGTGAGGACACGCCATACCGATCAGAGTGACCAGTCACCGGCTAGACCAGGGAGAGGTCGAGGCCGTGGTAGAGGTACGGGGAAAGCCCGCGCATCAGCCGGGGCAGTACCACAGGATCCCCATATCGATCATGATCAGGTTCCCGCCGATGGTGCCCCAGCGGGACAAGCTCAAGCACCAGCAGTGCCTATGGTTATTCCGGGTCTTCAGGAGGCCCTGTCTCATATATTGACAGTATGGACCAGTTTGGCTCAGGCAGTCGCCATGTCTTCTTCTGCCACTACAGCTCAGGCCGGGGGAGGCAATCAAACTCCAGCTGCCCGGGCACCTGAGCAGGCTGCACAGGGTATTCAGGCACCGGGGGCAGCCCCAGCTCAGCCAGTTGCTCCGGTCCAGGATTATGTGGTCCCTGCTATGCCTGAGGACGAGCAGTGCAGGTTGGAGAGTATCAGCAGACTTCAGCCTTCGACTTTCAGCGATACAGAGGGCGAGAACGCCCAAGGATTTCTAGATAGGTGCCAGAGGATACTGCGTACCGCATGTATATTGGAGACCAGTGGGGTCTCATTTGCTACATTTCAGTTTGCCGGTGCTGCCTTTACATGGTGGGAGTCATTCGAGAAGCGTAGATCGGTTGGTTCAGCACCTCTTACCTGGCGGCAGTTCTCCACGATCTTTTTGGAAAAGTATATTCCTCAGTCCCACAAAGAGGAGCAGCGCAGGCAGTTTGAGCAGTTGCGCCAGGGAGAGTTATCAGTTACTCAGTACGAGATGAGGTTCTCCGAGTTGGTTAGGTATGCTTCTGAGATTGTCCCTACTGATAGGGAGAGGGTGAGGAAGTTTGTGGATGGTCTTTCTTATCAGCTTCGGTTGCATATGACTCGGGAGAGAGTATCGGGTGCTTCATTCAAGTAGGTTGTTGACATAGCTCAAGATATCAAGTCCGTTCACCGCTAGGAACGGGAGGAGATGGAGGTCAAGAGGCCTCGTGGTTCCGGCAGTTTCCGTGGTGCTCCCTTCAGGGGACAGTTTCAGTAGGGCAGGGGCCGTTCATTCAGGCCTCCTCGGTCAGGCCTTCCAGCATATAGTGGTACCTCCTCGTGGCAGGGTCCCTGTGGTTCTCAGTCAGGCCGCACTTTATTTGGTGCCCTCCCAGCTCAGAGTGCAGGTCGAGCACCCCCAGTTCAGGGTTCTTCTATGCATGAGTCTTCCAGTGGCCGTATAGGTGCTAGGGAATTCTATCAGTCCCCGCCTCCAGCTCTAGGGAGTTGATTTGAGTGTGGAGAGTTTGGGAACGTGTGGAGGCACTGTCCCCGCCATTCCGGTGGATCTTCTCAGCAGAGGGTCCAGCCCTCGACTTCGGCTCCAGTCACTTCACCACCTGCCCAGGCAGCCAGGGGTGGTGGTCAGTCAGCCAGAGGCCGCCCTAGAGGGGGAGGTCGAGCAAGGGGAGGTCAGGCTCACATGTATACAATTCCAGCCAGGCCGGATGCTATGGCCTCAGATGCCGTGATCGCAGGTATTGTTTCAGTTTGTTGTCATGATGCCTTGGCTTTGTTTGACCCTGGTTCTACATATTCCTATGTTTCTTCATATTTTTCCGATTTTCTGGATATGCCCCGTGAGTCTCTAGTCACTTCTGTCCATGTGTCGACTCTGATGGGCGATACTATTGTGGACTGTGTGTATCGGTCGTGCATGATATCTATTGGGGGTCTGGGGACCCGAGTGGACCTACTGTTACTCAGCATGGTCGATTTTGACGTGATATTGGGCATGTATTGGTTATCTCTGTGCCATGTTGTTCTTGATTGTCACGCTAAGACCGTGACCTTAGCTATACCGGGGCGTCCGAGGGTTGAGTAAAGAGGTTCTTCCGAGTATATTCCTAGCAAGGTGATTTCCTACCTGAAGGCTCAACGCATGGTTGATAAAGTGTGTTGCCTTCGTGAGGGATGTCAGTCGCGAGACTCCCGCTATTGATTCAGCTCCGATGGTCCGTGACTTTTCAGATGTGTTTCCTGCAGACCTGCCAGGCATGCCACCCGACAGGGATATTGATTTTGGTATTGAATTGGTGTCAGACACTCAGCCTATTTATATTCCCTTATCGTATGGCACCATCGGAGTTAAAAGAATTGAAGGAGCATCTTCAGGAACTCCTGGATAAGGGGTTCATTCGGCCTAGCGTGTCATCTTGGGGTGCACCGATGTTGTTCGTGAAGAAGAAGGATGGGTCCATGCGTATGTGTATTGACTATCGGCAGTTGAACAGGGTTACGGTGAAGAACCGATATCCCTTTCCCCGCATTGATGATTTGTTTGACCAGCTTCAGGGAGCCAGAGTGTTTTCCAAGATTGATTTGAGATCTGGGTATCATCAGTTGAGGATTCGGGATTCTGACATTCTGAAGACTACTTTCAGGACCAGATATGGTCATTATGAGTTCTTGGTTATGTCATTTAGGCTGACCAATGCCCAAGCTGCGTTCATGCAATTGATGAACAGTGTGTTTCAGCCTTATCTTGATTCCTTCATCATTGTGTTCATTGATGACATCCTGGTTTATTCTCGTAGCCAGGAAGAGAATGCTCAGCATTTGAGAATTGTGTTACATAGGTTGAGGGAGGAGAAGCTTTATGTGAAATTCTCCAAGTGTGAGTTTTGGCTTGGTTCGGTAGCTTTCTTGGGGCACATGGTGTCTAGCAAGGGGATTCAGGTTGATCCAAAGAATATAGAGGCGGTGCAGAGTTGGCCCAGATCGTCCTCAGCTACAGAGATTAGGATTTTCCTTGGTTTGGCGGGATATTACCGTCGCTTTGTGGAAGGATTCTCTTCGATTGCTTCGCCTTTGATCAGATTGACCCAGAAGGGTGCTCCATTCAGATGGTCTAATGAGTGTGAGGAGAGCTTTCAGAAGCTCAAGTCAGTATTGACTACAGCTCCAGTTCTAGTTTTGCCTGCTGGTTCGGGTTCTTACACAGTTTATTGTGATGCTTCTAGAGTTGGCTTGGGAGTGGTATTGATGCAGGACAGTAGGGTGATTGCCTACGCGTCCAGGAAGTTGAAGGTGCACGAGAAGAATTATCTGGTGCACGATCTCAAGTTAGATGCCATTGTTCATGCCTTGAAATTTTGGCGGCATTATTTGTATGGAGCGCAGTGTGAGGTTTTCACTGATCATCGTTGTTTGCAGTATCTGCTGAGGCAGAAGGACTAGAATTTGCACCAGAGGAGATGGTTGGAGCTCCTCAAGGATTATGACCACACTATCTTATATAATTGGAGCTCCTCAAGGATTATGACCACACTATCTTATATAATCCAGGGAAGGCCAATGTAGTGGCCGATGCCTTGAGTCGTAGAGCAGAGAGTTTGGGGAGTCTAGCCTACCTTCCAGTAGAAGAGCGACCATTAGCCCTTGATGTTCAGGCCTTAGCAGGTCAGTTGGTGAGATTGGATCTATCAGAGCCCCCACGGGTGTTGGCTTGTGTGGCTTCCAGGTCTTCTCTTTACGATCAGATTAGAGCACGCCAGTATGATGATCCACATTTGCTTGTTCTTCAGGACAAGGTCCGTCGCGGTGATGCCAGTGATGTGGTTATTGGTGATGATGGGGTCATGAGGATGCAGGGCCGGATTTTCATGCCCAATGTAGATGGGCTTCGAGATTTGATTCTAGCAGAGGCTCATAGTTCGCGGTATTCCATCCATCCGGGTGCCGTGAAGATGTATCAGGATTTGAGGCAGCATTATTGGCGGAGGAGGATGAAGAAGGATATTGTGGAGTTTGTGGATCGGTGTCTCAACTGTCAGCAGGTCAAGTATGAGCACCAGAGACCTGGTGGATTGCTTCAGAGGTTTGATGTTCCTGAGTGGAAGTGGGAGCGGATCACCATGGACTTCGATGTTGGACTCCCACGGACATCGAGGAGGTTTGATGCTATATGATTTATTGTGGATCGGCTGACCAAGTCCGCGCACTTCATTCCTGTTGTTACTACGTATTCTTTGGAGAGGTTAGCTGAGATTTATATCAGGGAGGTTGTCCTATTGCATGGGGTTCCAGTTTCTATCATTTCCAACAGAGGCACTCAGTTCACATCCCAGTTTTGGAGAGCCGTGTAGAGAGAGTTGGGTACTCGGGTCGAGTTGAGCACAGCGTTTCACCCTCAGACCGACGGGCAGTCGGAGCGTACCATTCAGATTTTGGAGGATATGTTGCGTGCTTGTGTGATTGACTTTGGTGGTTCATGGGACCAATTTTTTCCACTAGCGAAGTTTTCATATAATTACAGCTATCAGTCGAGTATCCAGATGGCTCTGTATGAGGCTTTATATGGTAGGAGGTGCAGGTCTCTGGTTGGTTGGTTTGAGCCGGGTAAGGCTAGGCTGTTGGGCACAGACTTGGTTCAGGATGCTTTGAGTAAGGCAAAGTTGATTCAGGAGCGGCTTCGCACGGCGCAGTCTAGGAAAAAGAGTTATGCAAACCGGAAAGTCCGAGATATGTCTTTCATGGTTGGGGATAAGGTGTTGCTGAAGGTGTCACCCATGAAGGGTGTTATGAGATTCGGGAAGAGAGGGAAACTGAGTCCCAGGTTCATTGGGCCATTTGAGGTGATTTAGAGGGTTGGGGAGGTGGTTTATAGGCTTGCTATGCCTCCCAGTTTATCGAGTATTCATCCAGTATTCCATGTTTCGATGCTCTGGAAGTATGTTGGTGACCCTTCCCATGTTTTGGACTTCAGCACGGTTCAGATCGAGGGTGATATGTCATATGAGGTAGAGCCAGTGGCTATTTTGGGTCGTCAGGTCAGGAAGCTGAGGTCCAAGGATATAGTTTCAATGAAGGTTCAGTGGAGAGGGCAGCCAGTGGAGGATGCCACTTGGGAGACTGGGCGGGAGATTCAGGAAAGATATCCTCACTTATTTGAGACTCCAAGTATGTTTCTAGACCCGTTCGAGGACGAACGTTTGTTTAAGAGGGGGAGGATGTAACGACCTGGCCGGTCGTTCCGTGAGATTTACCCTGTTTCCCCCACTTCTGCATTTGTTATATATTTCTAGTCTGTTTTTGTTATGTTGGGTCAGTTGGTTTGGGTCCGGAGTGGTTATGGTGAGAATTGAGGCATTTAGTCTCTTAGAATAGCCTAATAGTTGAGAAAGTCAATTGAGAGTTGACTTACTGGTAAATGACCTCGGAATGCGAATTTTATGGCTCGGATAGCTTCGTTAGGTGATTTGGGACTTAGGAGTGTGTTCAAAATATTTTCGTGATGTCCGGTGTAGAATTAGGCTTGAATTAGCGAAAGTTAGTTTTTGGCAATTTATGGTCGGCACTAGAAAATAGGCTCGGGGTCAGAATGGAATTCCGGAAGTTGCAGCAGGTTCGTAATGTCATTTTGGATATACCTGCAAAATTTCAGGTCAATCGGAGGTGTTTTGGTCGATTTCGGCATAGTTGGCAAAATTTGGAAGTTTCAAAGTTCATAGGCTTGAATTTGATGTAATTTTGGCGTTTTCGTGTTTTTTTTGGTGTTTCAAAGGCTCGACTAAGTTTGACTAATGCTATGGGGTGTGTTGGTATGTTTAGTTGGGGCTCCGAGGGGCTCGGGATTGATTTCAGATGGTTGGCAGGGTTTTGGACTTGGAAATTTGCAGCAATAGCTGCTGGTGTGAAAGTTCTGGTGTTGACTGCACCTGCGGTCGGGCAGCCGCAGGTGCGATGGGCAGAGCGCAGGTGCGAAAAGGCTAGGCAGGGGATTTTTTCGGTAGGTGCGAAGTTTTGTCCGCACCTGCGAAGCCGCTAATGCGGAGGAGTGGCCGCAGATGCGGAATTGGTCCGTTAAGTGGGATTCCGGAGGTGCGCACCTGGGACCGCAGGCGCGGGTCCGCAGGTTCGACTAAATGTCCGCGGGTGCGGAAATGACTAGAAAAAATAGTATATAAAGGACCTCCGCGAAAATTCTCTTATTTTTCACAATTTTGCATGCGGGAGGAGTTCTTTGAAGGCGATTTGGAGAAGGAAACTCGAGATTCTTCAGTAAAGGAAAGTTCTTTGGTTACAAACATCGTTCCTATGCTATTTTGTTCATATTAGGCTTGAAAATTTAAGGATTTGAGTAGGAAAAGGTTGGGAAGAAGGGGGTGGAGAATTGGAAATTTCTTTTGAGGTTTTGGGTAGGCAATTGTGATCCGATTGTGATGATTTTGGTATGAGTAGAATCGTGGGAGGACGAGGTTTCTAGTCATGTAAAAATTATCGAATTCCAAGACGGGCCCGGGGCTCGGGTTTGGCCGAATTTCGAGATTTTTGTATAATTTGATAATTTTCGATTGGGTTGAGTTCCTTTGATATATATTGATGATGTTAAACTGGTTTTGGCTAGATTCGGAGCAATCGGGAGCCAATTTGAGAGGCAAGAGAATTGCGGACTAGTGTTGTGGCTCGGTAGAGGTAAGTAATGTTTATAAATCCTGTCCTGAGGGTATGAAACCCTGCACTTTACGTCCCTTCACGGATTTGGAGTGACGCACACACAGGATGACGAGTGTGGGGCGTGCACGAACTGAAAATTTGGAAATATGTCCCTTTTCAGGCAACTATTGAGATGCGAAACTGCTTTTTAAGCATATATTTATAGTATTACTACGATTTGATATATTTGGGTTGTAAGCCATGTTTGGGGCCTAGTGCCGATCTGTTTTAACCCCTTGGGGGCTACTTTACTGATATTCTCACTACTTTGAAACTGTGATTTTTCACTCAGTCTTTCTTGTGAAATTGTTGACACTCATATTTGATGATATTACTATTTCTTGAAATGAAGTACTATCTTGGGTCGAGAACCCCGTTTATTTATGGCCCGCGTGGCATGATGTGAGTGTCTGACTGAGTGAGGCTGAGGGCCAATATTGTAAGGATGTTATGATATGAGAGAGGCTGAGTGCCTGGGAGTGATTGATGCCATGATTTGGCATGTTTATAGCGCTTGGGCTGTAGGAGTCCCTCCGGAGTCTGTACATACTCCCAGTGAGCGCAGGTACCTACAGAGTGCCGAGTGACGAGTGATTGGGAGGCATGAGTGACTGTGAGGTGCTGAGTGACTGGGAGGTGCTGAGGGAATGATTACGAGTGATGGTGAGGTATGCCCGAGGGGATGATTATGAGTGACTGTGAGGCATGCCCGAGGGGCTGATTATGATATATGTTTTGCCCGATGGGCTACTGATGATTTACTACTTGAGCTCTGAGCTTATGAAATATGTTTTCCCGAGAGGCCTCTATATGGTTCATTTTATTTTTATACTAAACCTTTCGGTTGAAGTTGTTGAAAATATACATTCTTTAAAGGATTTTTCTGAAGATAATTTTAAGACATGATGATTTCACATATCTATGTTATACTGTTGGAAAGAAAGGTTGTGCCTCTTGTGATTTGATGACATTGATTTTATGTGTTTCTTGTTGCTCAGACCTGATTTATTTTCATTACTACTGAGTTGGTGTACTCACATTACTCCATGCACCTCCGTGTGCAGATTCAGGTGCAGATATTGAGCATTAGCCATCTTTTCCGCACGGAGCCGGATTAGCGGGATATAGAAGTAGTTGTTCAGTGTCCGCAACATCTCTGTTTTTCCCTTCTTGTTGTATCTAGCTTTCATTCGGAGGTTTTGTATTATGATAGTATATTTTGACTTATTCTTCTAGATGCTCATGACATGTTGGCTCCGGGTTTTGGGATTGGCAGTATTGTATAATATTGGCCTACTTTATTTAGAAATTTTTGTATATTTATGAAATGCTTGGATTTTGGAATGGGATTTTGAAAGAAATTGTGAGCATGTGATTATTGGCTAGCTTAGTTCCACGATAGGCGCCATCACGGTCGGTTTAGGATTTGAGGTCATGACAAAATTGCCCAAAATCGAGCTTTACAACCCAAAATTTGAAATAGTACTCTAACCCTCCAAATGGTATTTTAAAACCTTCTGCCCGGTTATTACCCTTCGTGATCATGGAATGTCCCTCGCGATCGCAATGAACAAAAAATTCAATAGTAAAAATACTTCTACGTGAACGCGATAACCAAGTCGCGAACGTGATGCCCGGTCCACAACACATATGCTATCAAAGACGACCACATGTGATCGCATCCTTCACCTCGCAAATGCATTGAAGATAACCCACCTACCAGAATTGACCCTTCCCGATCGCGACCCTCTCCTCGCGATCGCAAAAGAGGAAACCAGTTGCCCAGAAATCAACAACTCCTCCAAGTCTAAAATGAGTCTGAACTTTATCCGAAACAAACCCAAGGACCAAAGACCCCATCCTAACATACAACAAGGTCCTAAACACAATACACATTTAGTCAAAGCCCCAAATCACATCAAACAACATCAAAATCACGAATCGCACTCCAATTCAAGTTTTATGAACTAAAGAGCTTCCAACTTCTAAAACTAATGGCGAATCATACCAAACCAATTCCGAATAACCTCAAATTTTTCACACAAGTCATAAATGATACAACGGACCTATTCAAACTTTCGGAACAAAAATGTGACTCTGATAGCGACAAAGTCAACTCTCTATCAAACCTCTTAACCTTCTAAACCTTCAACTTTCCAACTTTCGCCAAAAAGCATCAAACCAACCTACGGACCTCCAAATCAACAACTGGACATACGCTTAAGTCCAAAATCACCATATGAAGCTATCAAAACCAACAAAACTCCATTCCGGAGTCATCTACACAAAAAGTCAACTACAGTCAACTGTTCCAACCTAAACCTTCAACCTTGGGATTAATTGTCTCCCAATTCACTCCAAAACGTCCCCGGACCCAAACAAACCACCCCAGCGAGTCACATAACCACAAATGAACATATAATATGCAATAAACAGGGGAACGAGGCTACAATACATAAAATGACCAGTCATTCGTTACATTCTCCCCCTCTTAAACAAACGTTCGTCCTCGAACGGGTCTAGAATCATACCTAGAGCCTCAAATAGGTGTGGATAACTGCTCTGCATATCCTGCTTGTCCTCCCAAGTAGCTTCCTTAGTCGGCTGACCTCTCCAGTGAACTTCCACTGATGCAATATTCTTTGGCCTCAACTTTCGAACATGTCGGTCCGATATGGCCACCGACTTCATATCATAAGTCAATTCCCCATCTAGCTGAACTGTGTTGCTGTCCAAAACATGGGATAGATCACCATGATATGTCTGGAGCATAGAAACATGAAACAGTGGATGAAAACCCGATAAACTAGGTGGGAATACAAGCTTGTACGCCACCTCTCCAATCCTCTCAAGCACCTCAAAAGGGCCAATATACTGTGGGCTCAACTTGCCCTTATTCCCGAATCTCATCACACCCTTCATGGATAAAACTTTTGAGTATAATCTTCTCACCCACCATGTATGAAACATGACAAACCTTCCTATCAGCATAACTCTTCCATCTGGAATGTGTTGCACGAAGTCGATACTGAATCAACTTGACTTTCTCCAAGGAATCCTAAAATCAGTACCCAACAACCTAGCCTCTCCCGGCTCAAACCAACCAACTGGATAATGACATCGCCTCCTATATAAGTCCTCATAAGGAGTCATCTGAATACTCGATTGGTACTTGTTGTTCTAGGCAATCTCAACAAGCGATAAAATTTGATCCCAAGAACCCCAAAATCCATAACACAAGCATGTAACATGTCCTCCAAGATCTGAATAGTGCGCTTGGACTGCCCGTCCATATGGGGGTGAAATGTTGTACTCAACTCAACCCTTGTGCCCAACTCTCACTGCACTGCACTGCCCTCCAAAATTGTAATGTGAACTGTGTGCCCCGATAAAAAATGATGGAGATGGTCACGCGATGCAAACGGATGATCTTCCGGATGTAGATCTGAGACAATCGTTCTGCAGAATAAGAAGTCACCACCGGAATAAATGTGCGAACTTAGTCAACTAGTCCACAATCACTCAAACTGCATCAAATTTCTTCAAATTCCATGGGAGCCCAACAATGATACCATGGTAACCCGCTCCCACTTCCACTCGGGAATCTCAAGTCTTTGAAGAAAATCACCCGACCTCTAATGCTCTTACTTCACCTTTTGACAGTTCAAGCACCTTATCACATACTCTACTATATCTTTCTTCATTCTCCTCCACCAATAATGCTACCTCAAATCTTGATACATCTTAGCGGCACCCGGATGAATGGAATATCGCAAACAGTGGGCTTCCTCAAGAATTAACTCACATAGCCCATCCACATTGGGCACACAAATACGAACCTACACCGTAATACTCCATCATCTCCAATAGAAACCTCTTTGGAATTACCATGCTACATTGAGTCCTTAAGGACAAGCAAAAGGGGGGCGTCATAATGACGCTCTCTGATGCACTCATACAAAGAAGACCGAGAAACCACGCAAGCAAGAACCCAACTAGGCTCCAAAACATCTAACCTCACAAACTGATTTGCGAAGGCCTGAACATCCAATGCTAGCAGTCTCTTACCAACTGTAATATATGCAAGGCTGACAAACTCTCAGCCTTTCTGCTCAAGCCATCCGCCACCATATTGTCCTTCCTAGGATGATACAAAATGGTGATATCATAGTCTTTTAACAGCTACAACCACCTACGCTGCCTTAAATTCATGTCCTTCTGCTTAAATAAGAGTTGTAGACTCTGATGATTTTTAAATAACTCACAAGACATGTCGTAAAGATAATGCCTCTAAATCTTCAATGTGTGAGAAATAGCTGCCAACTCTAGATCATGAACGGGGTAGTTCTTCTCATGAGGCTTCAATTGACGCAAAGCATAAGCAATCACCCTGCCATCCTACATCAAGACACACCCAATACCAGTCTGAGAGGTATTACAATAAACCATATATGAACCTGTTGCTCAAGACAATAGAATTGAAGTTATGCTCAAGGCAGTCTTGAGCTTCTTAAAGCGCTACTCACACTCATTCGACCACCTGAATTGTTATACACCATGTTTTTATACGTGAAAGTATGTCATAAGTCAATTGATGTAAGCTCAGAAATGAGATCATCTCTAAAAGTACATAAAGTAAGTAAATCATGTTACCTTGGAGGTTACAAATAATTAAGATCATGGATAACAAGTACCAAGAGGGTTGAAAGGCTTAGAATCTAAACAAATTGAAGAAAATAAGTTTCATCGAATGTCGACATGTTGGGAATTTGTAACATGTACTTTAGGGTTGGTACCATGGTTCTTCACATGATAAGGAGGTTATGTTATGAGTTATATTAGTCGTTGAGAGTCGTGTATTACGTTTTTAAGTCAAGCGAGTTATGGAACAAAAGTTGGCAAAGGTCATCACAAATTACATTCATAAATGTGTTAAAAATTAGGACATATACTTGGAATTACGGGCTGACAAACCTACCAAGTTGAATATATATGAGTATAGTTTCTAACTCATTAAACTGTTTGCCGATACGACATCTGATTAGAGATATATTCACGTTTTCGAGAGACTACGTAAGCAGCCCTTATGGGACCCACTTGGTCGGTGGCCGACATTCACCTATTCTAATCTCGTTTTTGGGAAGAGCTTTGTTCATTTTTCGACTCCCTTCCATCCTTACACTATCTAAACCCTCCAAACAGTTTCCCAAAGGCTCCAAACAAATTCCAAGAAAACATACACCATAATACAACATCAAAGTTAGCCAAAGGTGAAGAATACCCCTTCATAGTATTGTGATGTGAATAAGGATGATGGTGAGCTAAGTTAAGCTTGGACTCGAAATATATCTACTGACTAAGGTATGTTTAACATCCTTTTTGATATTTTTCAAGGTTAATGACATGTTGGTTGTGGTTTTGGAGTTAAAGATTACAAGATAGCACTTGAAAGGGGAAGAGATGTTTATATATATGTGTGTGTGTGTGTGTGTGTGTGTGTCTGTGTGTGTGTTGTTACGGCTGAAAATTGGGGAAAATAACTTGATTATGATATGGTTTATTTTTTTATGGTATACCTATGTTGATCAAGTGAATTTCAGCAAGAAAAATATGAAACTTGATATTAGAAGGGAAGATTAGCTTAAGTCACTTCTATGGTGTTGTATTTCCATTGAGGGATGTCATAAACTAAATATAACTTAGATTTTGACTTGAAGACACTGTAGGACTCATGTATATTGTGTTCTTGCATGTGCTTAAGGTTATCTTGATAATCATTAAGTTAAATGGATGGACTAGACATGAACTAGTGAATAAACTTACTAACTGAGGATAGTTGGAGTTGTGGATTATTTTCCTTGTTACAAAAATATGGTAAAAGGATGGAATTATTGGGGAATGACTTTATTATCATGTTAATGATACCGTTAAGTTAAAGTAAGAAGTCTATAAAGGGTGATATGGGGTATAAGGGTTCCAATCGGAGCTTGCCACTCGTCGTGAAGTAGCTGTGACTTGTTGTGGTTATATGGTGTCATGTTATTGATACTTATATATTTTTGGATTGATCTGGTTGTTGTTGGTATATTTTATTGGAGGATGCCCTTGTTACAAGGGAGATGTTGTCGAATTTATGTAAACGAGCTACTAGCTTAAGTTACGAACTTAGCCTTTACTCAACACTGATTTTGAATCTCCTTATGCTATGGTAGTGTCACGACCCCAAAACCTAAACCGGTCGTGATGGCGCCTATCGTGGAACTAGGCTAGCCAATAACCACATGTTCACAATTTCTTTCAAAATCCCAATCCAATTTCAAGCATTTCATAAAATATACAGAGTTTACTAAATACATTAGGCCAATAAATAGTGTCACCAACCCCAAAACCCAGAGCCAACATATCATGAGCATCTAAGAAAAATAATCCAAAGGTATACTATTTTAATACAAAAACCTCCGAATAAATAGCTAGATACAACAAGAAGGAAAAACAGAGATGTTGCGGATGCTGAACAGCTACCTCTATATCCCGCAATCCGGCTCCGCACGGAATAAATAGCTAATGCTCGGTATCTGCACCTGAATCTGCACACAGGGGTGCAGGAAGTAATGTGAGTACGACAACTCAGTAGTAATGAAAATAAATCAAGTCTAAGTGGCAAGAAATCACATAAAAATCAATGTCATCAATTCACAATATGCACAACCTTTCTTTCCAACAGTATAAACATAGAGATATGATATCATCATTCGTTAAACCATTTCAGAAAAATCCTTTGAGACGTGTATATTTTCAACAACTTCAAACCGATAGATTTAGTATGAAAATGAAGTAAATCATAAAAAGGCCCCTCGGGCGAAACATATTTCATAAGTTCAGAGTGAAAGTAGTAAAATCATAAGTAGCCCCTTCGGTGAAAACATGTATCATAATCAGCCCCTCGGGCATGCCTCACAGTCACTCATAATCAGCCCCTCGGGCATACCTCACCATCACTCGTAATCAGTCACTCAGCACCTCACAGTCACTCATGCCTCCCAATCACTCCTCACTCGGCACTCGGTGCGCTCACTGGGGTATGTGCAGACTCTGGAGGGGCTCCTTCAGCCCAAGCGCTAATATCAAGCCACCTCATGGCGTATCATATCCTCAGAATCAGGCCCTCGGCCTCACTCAGCAGAACCTTTCAAAAAGCCCCTCGGGCGAATCAGTAAAAATAGGGTACTCGACCCAAAACATCATTTTTAAACCTCAAAGTAGTGTAAATCAGGCTGAGTTTTGAAAACAGTAAACACAATGTGGCTGAGTGAAATCATCAATAAATAGTGAGGAAAACAGCAGTAAAAAGCCCCCAAGGGGTCTAAACAGATCGGCATGAGGCCCCAAACACGGCTTATAGCCCAAATATTTCAACAATCTTTAGAACATAATTTAACATAAGGTTTTGAGTAAAATATGCAACTCGTTGGTTGCCGCGAAGTGGACCTAGTCCAATCCAAATAATCAGTGTGCGCCACATACTCCTCATCCGACATGTGCGCCATTCTAAAATTAGTGGGAAATACGTAGTCTGGGGTTTCATACCCTCAGGACAAGATTTATAACCATTACTTACCTCTACCGGGCTACAACACTAGCCTGCTATGCTCTTGCCCCTCAAATTAGCTCCTGATTGCTCCGAATCTAGCCAAAACCAGTTTAACATCATTGATATATACTAAAGGAACACAACCCAATCGAAAACTATCAAATTATACAAGAATCTCAAAATTCGGCCAAACCCGAGCCCCGGGCTCACATATCGAAATTCGATAAATTTTACATCACTAGAAACCTCGTCCTCCCATGATTCTACACATACCAAAAACACCACAATCGGGCCACAATTGCCTACCCAAATTGCCAAAAGAATTTTTTCAATCCTCCACCTATTTTTCCCAACCTTTTCCTACTTTAATTCTCCAATTTACAAGCCTAATCCAAACAAAATAGCATAGAAACGATTTTAATAACCCGAGAACTTACCTTCACTGAAGAACCACGAATTTCCTCTTCACTTTGCCTTCAAAAGAGCTCCAACCACATGCAACAATGGTGGAATAAATAAAATTTCACGGATGCCTCTTTTATACTGTTCTGCCCAGCATTTCCGCACTTGCAGACACTTAGTCGCACTTGCGGACCCGCACATGCGGTCCCAGGTGCGCACCTGCGCAATCCCAATAACGGACCAATTCTCGCACCTGCGGCCACTTCTCTGCACCTGCGGCTTCGCACTTACGGCTACCCTTCCGCAGGTGTGGCCAACACCAGAAACTTACACCAGCAGCCATTTGCTACAATTTTCCAAGTTAAAAACTCCGCCAACCATCTGAAATCAATCCCGAGCTCCTCGAGGCCCCAACCAAACATACCAACAAACCCCATAGCATTATTCCAACTTAGTCGAGCCTCCTAAACACCAAAAACAACACGAAAACACCAAAATTATATCAAATTCAAGCCTATGAACTTTGAAACATCCAAATTTCGCCAACTATGCCGAAACCAACCAAAACACCTCCGATTGACCTGAAATTTTGCAAACATACCCAAAATGATATTACGGACCTATTCCATTTTCCGGAATCCCATTCCGACCCTGATATCCTATCTTCCACTGCCGACCGAAAATCGCCAAAAATTAACTTTCGCCAATTCAAGCCTAATTCTACACTGGACATCACATCTTCATTCCGAACACACTCCTAAGCCCCAAATCACCTAACAAAGCTATCTGAGCCGTAAAATCCGCATTCCGAAGTCGTTCACCAATAAGTCAACTCTCAGTTGACTTTTTCAACTATTAGGCTATTTTAAGAGACTAAATGCCTCAATTCTCACCATGACCACTCTGGACCCAAACCAACTGACACAACACAACAAAAATAGGCTAGCAATATATAACAAATGCAGAAATGGGGGAAACGGGGTAAATCTCATGGAACGACCGGCCGGGTCGTTACATCCTCCCCATCTTAAACAAGCGTTCGTCCTCGAACGGGTCTAGAAATATACTTGGAGTATCGAATAAGTGAGTATATCTTCCCCGCATCTCCCGCTCGGTCTACCAGGTGGCATCCTCCACCGGCTGCCCTCTCCACTGAACCTTTACTGAAACTATATCCTTAGACCTCAGCTTCCTGACCTGTCGACCCAAAATAGCCACTGGCTCTACCTCATATGACATATCACCCTCGAGTTGAACCGTGCTAAATTCCAAAACATGAGACGGTTCACCAACATACTTCCGGAGCATCCAAACATGGAATACCGGACAAATACTCGATAAACTGGGAGGCATAGCAAGCCTATAAGCCACCTCCCCAACCCTCTGAAGCACCTCAAATGGCCCAATGAACCTGGGACTTACCTTTCCCCTATTCTCGAATCTCATAACACCCTTCATGGGCGACACCTTCAGCAACATCTTATCCCCAACCATGAAAGACATATCTCGGACCTTTCGGTCCGTATAACTCTTCTGCCTAGACTGCGCCGTGCAAAGACGCTCCTGAATCAACTTTGGCTTACCCAACGCATCCTGAACCAAGTCTGTGCCCAATAGCCTAGCCTCGCCCGGCTTAAACCAACCAACCGGAGATCTGCACCTCCTACTATATAAAGCCTCATACGGAGCCATCTGGATACTCGACTGATAGCTGTTATTATATGCAAACTTCGCTAGTGGAAGAAACTGGTCCCACGAACCACCAAAGTCAATCACACAAGCACGCAACATATCCTCCAAAATCTGAATGGTACGCTCCGACTGCCCGTCGGTCTGAGGATGAAAAAACTCGACCTGAGTACCCAACTCTCTCTACACGGCTCTCCAAAACTGAGATGTGAACTGAGTACCTCTGTCGGAAATGATAGAAAATTGAACCCCATGAAATCGGACAATCTCCCTGATATAAATCTCAGCTAACCTCTCCGAAGAATAAGTAGTACCAACAGGAATGAAGTGCGTGGACTTGGTCATCCGATCCACAATAGCCCATATAGCATCAAACCTCCTCGAAGTCCGTGGGTGTCCAACTACAAAGTCCATGGTGATCAGCTCCCACTTCCACTCCTGAATATCAAATCTTTGAAGCAATCCACCTGGTCTCTGGTGCTCATACTTGACCTCCTGACAGTTGAGACACCGAGCCACAAAATCCACAATATCTTTCTTCATCCTCCTCCACCAGTAATGCTGCCTCAAATCCTCATACATCTTTGCGGCATCTGGATGGATGGAATACCGTGAACTATGGGCCTCTACTAGAGTCAAATCTCGAAACCCATCTACATTGGGCACGCAAATCCGACCCTGCATCCTCATGACCCCATCATCACCAATAACCACATCTATGGCATCACCGCGATGGACCATGTCCTGAAGAACAAGCAAATGTGGATCATCATACTAGCGTGCTCTAATCTGATCGTAAAGAGAAGACTTGGAGGCCACACAAGCCAACACCCACGGGGGCTATGATAGATCCAATCTCACCAATCAACTCGCTAAGGCCTGAACATCAAGGGCTAACGGCCGCTCTACTACTGGGAGGTAGGCTAAACTCCCCAAACTCTCTGCTCTGCGACTCAGGGCATCAGCCACTACATTGGCCTTCCCCGGATGATATAAGATAGTGAGGTCATAATCCTTGAAAATCTCTAACCATCTCCTCTGACGCAAATTCAAGTCCTTCTGCCTCAGTAGATACTGCAAACTACGATGATCAGTTAAAATCTCATACTGCACTCCATACAAATAATGCCGCCAAATCTTCAAGGCATGAAAAATGGCAGCTAAATCAAGATCGTGCACTGGATAATTCTTCTCGTGCACCTTCAACTGTCTAGACGCGTAGGCAATCACCCTACCGTCCTGCATCAATACCGCTCCCAAACCAACTCTAGAAGCATCACAATAGACTGTGTAAGAACCCGAACCAGTAGGCAAAACTAGTATTGGAGTTGTGGTCAATGCTGACTTGAGCTTATGAAAGCTCTTCTCACACTCATCCGACCATCTGAATGGACCACCCTTCTGGGTCAATTTGGTCAAAGGCGAAGCAATAGAAGACAATCCTTCCACAAAGCTACGGTAATATCCCGCCAAACCAAGGAAACTCCTAATCTCTGTAGCTGAGGATGGTATGGGCCAACTCAGCACCGCCTCTATCTTCTCTAGATCAACCTGAATCCCCTCGCTAGACACCACGTGCCCCAAGAAAGCTATCGAACCAAGCCAAAACTCACACTTGGAAAATTTCGCATAAAGCTTCTCCTCCCTCAACCTCTGTAACACAATTCCCAAATGCTGAGCATTCTCTTCCTGGCTACGAGAATAAACCAGGATGTCATCAATGAACACAATGACGAAGGAATCAAGGTAAGGCTAAAACACATTGTTCATCAATTGCATGAACGCCGCTGGGGCATTGGTCAGCCCAAACGACATAACCAAGAACTCATAATGACCATATCTAGTCCTGAAAGTAGTCTTCAGAATGTCATAATCCCGAATCTTCAACCGATGATACCCAAATCTCAAGTCAATCTTGGAAAACACTCTGGCTCCCTGAAGCTGGTCAAACAAATCATCAATGCGGGGCAAGGGATACCGATTCTTCACCGTAACTCCGTTCAGCTGCCGATAATCAATACACATACGCATGGACCTATCCTTCTTATTCACGAACAACACTAGTGCACCCTAAGGTGACACACTAGGCCGAATGAACCCCTTATCTAGGAGTTCCTGAAGCTGCTCCTTCAATTCCTTTAGCTCCGTTGGTGCCATACGATAAGGTGGAATAGAAATAGGATGGGTGTCTGACACCAAGTCAATACCAAAATCAATATCCCTATCAGGTGGCATGCCTTGCAGGTCTGCAGAGAATACGTCAGGAAAGTCACGGACCACAGACTGAATCAATAGCGGGAGTCTCACCACTGACATCCCTCACAAAGGCCAAATAAGATAAACACCCTTTCTCAACCATGCGCTGAGCCTTCAGGTAGGAAATCACCCTGCTAAGCATATACTCAGAAGAACCTCTCCACTCAACCCTCGGACACCCAGGCATAGCTAAGGTCACGGTCTTAGCATGACAATCAAGAACAGCATGGCACGGAGATAACCAATCCATGCCCAATATCACATCAAAATCGACCATGCTAAGTAACAGTAGGTCCACTCGGGTCTCCCGACCCCTAATAGATATCATGAACAACCGATACACACAGTCCACAACAATTGTATCGCCCACCGGAGTCGACACATGAACAGAGTTGACCAAAGACTCACGGGGCACATCCAAAAAATGGGAAAAATATGAAGAAACATAGGAATATGTAGAACCAGGGTCAAATAAAGCCAAGGCATCTTGGAAACAGACTGAGACAATACATGTGATCACGGCATCTGAGGCCATAGCATCTGGCCTGGCTGGAAATGCATACATCTCCCTGCTCGACCTCCCCCTGCTCGACCTCCCCCTCTAGGGCGGCCTCTGGCTGACTGACTACCACCTCTGGAAGCCAGGGCGGGTGGTGAAGTAACTGGAGCTGAAGTCGAGGGCTAGCCCCTCTGCTGAGAAGATCTACTGGAACGGCGGGGACACTGCCTCCACACGTGCCCGAACTCTCTACACTCAAAACAACTCCCTGGAGCTGGAGGCGGGGACTGATAGAAACCCCTAGTACCCGAACGGCCACTGGAAGACTCATGCATAGAAGAACTCTGAACTGGGGGTGCTCGAGTTGCACCCTAAGCTGGGAGGGAACCAAACGAAGTACGGCCTGACTGAGAACTATGGGGACCCTGCCTCGAAGATGCACCACTGTATGCTGCGCATCCTGACTGAGGAGTCCTGAATGAACGGCCCCTACCCTGCCGAAACTGCCCCTAAAGGGAGCACCACTAGAACTACCCGAACCACGAGACCTCTTGGCCTCCCTCTCCTCCCGCTCCTGGCGGTGAACGGACTCAATATCTCGAGCTATGTCAAAAACCTGCTCGAATGAAGCACCCGATACTCTCTCCCGAGTCATAAATAACCGGAGCTGATAAGAAAGACCATCTACAAACCTCCTCACCCTCTCCCTATCAGTAGGGACAATCTCAGAAGCATGCCTTACCAACTCGAAAAACCGCATCTCGTACTGAGTAACTGATAACTCTCCCTGACGCAGCTGCTCAAACTGCCTACGCTGCTCCTCTCTATGGGACTGAGGAACATACTACTCCAAAAAGATCATGGAGAACTGCTGCCAAGTGAGAGGTGCTGGACCAACCGGCCTACACCTCTCGAATGACTCCCACCAAGTAAAGGCAGCACCTGCAAACTGAAATGTAACAAATGAGACCCCACTGGTCTCCAAAATACCCGCAATACGTAGTATCCTCTGGCACTTATCTAGAAACCCCTAGGCATCCTCGCCCTCTGTACCGTTGAAAGTCAGAGGCTGAAGTCTGTTGAACCTCTCCAACCTGCGTTGCTCGTCCTCAGGCATAGCAGGGACCACATAATCCTGGACTGGAGCAGCTGCATGAGCTGGGGCTGCTCCCGGTGCCTGAATACCTCGTGCAGCCTGCTCAGGTGCCCGAGCAGCTGGAGTCTGATTTCCTCCCCCGGCCTGAGCTGTGGTGGCAGTAGAAGACATGGCGACTGCCTGAGCCAAACTGGTGCACACTGTCAATATCTGAGACAGGGTCTCCTGAAGACCCAGAATAACCATAAGCACTGTCGGTGCCTGAGATTGTCCCGCTGGAACACCATCAGCAGGAACCTAATCCTGAATGATAGGGGAATCCTAAGGTACTACCCCGGCTGCTGCGCGGGCTGGCCCCCTACCTCTACTACGGCCTCGACCGCGACCTTTACCTCTTGCTGGCCTAGCTGGCACCTGGTTACTCTGATCGGTATGGCGTGTCCTCACCATCTGTGAGAGAATGGAACAACGTAAGTTCAGATTTCAAGAATCAATAGATTAGCAGGAAAGAGTTCAAGAAAGATAGAAATGTTTCCTAGAAGTTTGGCAGCCTCTCGAAGATAAGTACAAACGTCTCCATACCGATCCGCAACACTCTACTAAACCTGATCATGACCGTTGAGTCCTATGTAACCTAGGTTCTGATACCAAACTGTCACGACCCCATAACCTAAACCAGCTGTGATAGTGCCTATCGTGGAACTAGGCTGGCCAATAACCACATGTTCACAATTTCTTTCAAAATCCCAATCGAATTTCAAGCATTTTATAAAATATACAGAGTTTACTAAATATATTAGGCCAATAAACAGTGAAACCAACCCCAAAACCCAGAGCCAACATGTCATGAGCATCTAAGAAAGATAAGCCAAAGGTATACTATTATAATACAAAAACCTCCGAATAAATAGCTAGATACAACAAGAAGGGAAAACAGAGATGATGCGGACGCTGAACAACAACCTCTATATCCCGCAATCCGGCTCCGCACGGAATAAATGGCTAATGCTCGGTATCTGCACCTGAATCTGCACACAGGGGTGCAGGGAGTAATGTGAGTATGCTAACTCAGTAGTAATGAAAATAAATCAACTCTAAGTGGCAACAAATCACATAGAAATCAATGTTATAAATTCACAAATAAACATAAAATATGATATCATCATGCGTTAAACCATTTCAGAAAAATCCTTTGAGACATGTATATTTTCAACAACTTCAAACCGATAGATTTAGTATGAAAATGAAGTAAATCATAAAGAGGCCTCTCGGGCGAAACATATTTCATAAGTTTAGAGTGAAAGTAGTAAAATCATAATTAGCCCCTCAGGCATGCCTCACAGTCATTCATAATCAGTCCTTCGGGCATACCTCACCATCACTCGTAATCAGTCACTCAGCACCTCACAGTCAGTCATGCCTCCCAATCACTCGGCACTCGGCACTCGGCACTCGGCACTCGGCACTCTGTGCGCTCACTGGGGGTGTGTGCAGACTCCGGAGGGGCTCCTTCAGCCCAACCGCTAATATCAAGCCACCTCGTGGCGTATCATATCATCACAGTCAGACCCTCGGCCTCACTCAGTAGAACCTCCCAAAAAGCCCCTCGGGCGAATCAGTAAAACAGGGTACTCGACCCAAAACATCATTTTTAAATCTAAAAGTAGTGTAAATTAGGCTGAGTTTTGAAAACAATAAGCACAATGTGGCTGAGTGAAATCATCAATAAATAGTGAGAAAAACAGCAGTAAAAAGCCCCCAAAGGGTCTAAACAGATCGACATGAGGCCCCAAAAACGGCTTATAGCCCAAATATTTCAACAATCTTTAGAACATAATTTAACATAAGGTTTTGAGTAAACTATGCAACTCATTGGTTGCCGCAGAGTATACCTAGTCCAATCCAAAAAATCAGTGCGCCCCACATACTCGTCATCCGACATGTGCGCCATTCTAAAATCAGTGGGAAATACGTATTCCGGGGTTTCATACCCTCAGGACAAGATTTATAACCATTACTTACCTCTACCGGGCCACAACACTAGTCCGCTATGCTCTTTCCCCTCATATTGGCTCCCGACTGCTCCAACCGCATGCAACAATGGTGGAATGAATAAAATTTCACGGATGCCACTTTTATACTGTTCTGCCCAGCATTTCCGCACCTGCAGACACTTAGTCGCACCTGCGGACCCGCACATGCGGTCCCAGGTGCGCACCTGCGCAATCCCACTAGCAGACCAATTCTCGCACCTGCGGCCACTTCTCCGCACCTGCGGCTTCGCAGGTGCGGCCATATCTTTGCATCTGCGTATTTCCCTTGCCTAGCCTTTTTCTCACCTGCGCACTGCCCATCGCACTTGCGACATTGCACCTACGGCTATCCATCCGAAGGTGTGGCCCACACCATAAATCACACCAGCAGCTATTTTCTGAGATTTTCCAAGTTCAAAAACACCGCCAACCATCCGAAATCAATTCCGAGCCCCTCGGGGACCCAACCAAACATACTAACACACCCCATAGCATTATTCCAACTTAGTCGAGCCTTCGAAACACCAAAAACAACACGAAAACACCAAAATTACATCAAATTCAAGCCTGTGAGCTTTGAAACTTCTATATTTTGCCAACTACGCCAAAACCAACCAAAACACCTCCGATTGACCTGAAAGTTTGCACAGATACTCAAAATGAAATTACGGACCTGCTCCAACTTCCGGAATTCCATTCCGACCCGAATGTCCTATTTTCCAATGCCGACCAGAAATCGCCAAAAACTAACTTTCGCCAATTCAAGCCTAATTCTTCCTCGGACATCCAAACCTCATTCCGAACACACTTCCAAGTCCCAATTCACCTAGCGAAGCTATCCGGGCCATAAAATCCGCATTCCGAGGTCGTTCACCAATAAGTCAACTCTCAGTTGACTTTCTCAACTATTAGGCTACCTTGAGAGACTAATTGCCTCAATTCCCATCATGACCACTCTGAACCCAAACCAACCGACCCAACACACATAAATGAAGATGAACCCGTAAAATGAAGCAGAAACGGGGGAAACGGGGCTAAATTCTCGGAACGACCGGCCGGGTCATTACATCCTCCCCCACTTAAACATTTGTTCGTCCTCGAACGTGCAAAGAGTTGTTCTCCGACACCATGAAACTGTTACGTAGCTTACCATGCACATACCTGGGGGTGATCCCACGTCACCCTATCCCATATAGGTCCAATAGCACAATACCGTTGAAATGATATACAAGATCAAAATTTCCATAACTATAAACTGAACAAGTCTGAACATGTTAAATCAAGCCATATACGTACCCCAGATTAAATCACATAATACACCGCATGACTCCAACACTCTTAGCAATAACTCTTAACCATAATAACTGCTCAGAACAACCCAATACCGGTACATAACCTCTTATCAAGAAATGCCTCGCTCTAACACTTTCATATACTGCCGATGATGAAAGAAGCACAACTAACAACCATTTGTCCGATCAACCAGACATGAAACTCCCCCTTCCCAAACAGGAATTATAGCAGATTTCGAAGCCGACTCCCAATATTTATCCTTCCAACTATGCTGTAGAAAATTCTGAAAACGTTCATTTTGGGTCCAATGACCTCTTGTCATCTATCACAACCACCCTGAAGACATGACACCTCGATACAATTCAAAGCCAAAACATGTGCAACTCGTGCACTTATCAGCAACTTCCCAATACAATCAAATTATGTAAAAGGTCCCCACGAGAAGACTATCCTGCCATTAACAATTACCATCACCATATCATACTAACAATCTGGCACACACCGTAAAAATCAAAAACATATGTATCCAATACCGAAGGTCATACCCCTACATAACTCCACTACACTGCGCGATCCCATCCAACGCTGGTCCACTTGAAATACTTCAAGACACCTTGCCCAAAATCAATAACCTTTCGAAATTCGACATCAAGTACTCAAAGTGCATTGCCATAACCGCGGGGGAAATCGGACGATACCATGCCACCCGAAACAGAAGGTATATAACCACACATCTCAATCCTGCAACACCCAAATTACTTACCTTACTTAAATCTATCTAATAATCCCAATTAGAACCGCACGATATGTGCATATAACCAATAATCACCACTCCTCGCAACACCGAAGGGTAACTCATAGATCACTCTAGAACATAAATAAGCTCAATCACAATCGAATGGTACCTTTCTCAATAATAGAAACTCGGAGCCAACAATTTCGACCCGGTGCAGAATACGCACCCATGTTAGCCAACCAGTGACCCTAAATTAACTCTGATTACCCACAATAGCTAGATAACTTACCGAAAAGTTTAGAATGGCAGAATCATGGTACATACTAATATTCGACTAGCTCTGCTCGCATCTTCAGAATTCACTACCACCAAATAACCTATTTATGAGAACTCTCAGTCTCAAAATCCATGAAACGTACGGATTACCATATCTGATCACAACTCCACCGCTCAAATACATAACACATCCCAAATACTCACTCATTTCACGAGGGATACCCCTTATCATTCTTCCGTTTACCAAGCAACCTTGAATATCAACAGTCGATCCAACAATAGGGCGCCGCGATACCAATGAAGTACCCTTAACTCAAACTCATTGCTCTTTCCGAAATATATATACCCTCATCACGTCGTACCAATTAGTGATATCATCTACCTAGTCATCTGAAATTTCCCATGCTGCTTAAGAATTTGTGACCTTCCTTCCAGAACCGAACCGTGACCTCACATATGCAAATCTCAACTCTACCCAATATATCGCACATGCCACGCCAACCTAGGAAAATACGGGAACTCCAAGGCCCCTTCTAAGCCACAAGCAACTACGTACCCAACTAGCCAAGAACTCCCATTGGATCCCATTAGAAACAAACTCACTACACGCCATAAGAAAATATGCACCCTTAACCGCGGAGAAACCATCAGGAACTATCCGAAATCCCATTTGCGCAACACCAACCCATCAGGACTGAATTCTTCTAACTCAACCAACTATGCAGGCCACCAAAATCCAAGAGAATTGCTAAGAAATACCCAAAAAACTCGTCACCTTAAGAACACCCAAAGAACTACTCGTATCCCTTACCATGCCGATCCGACCTACTACCAATTTGACCTATTTACCCAAGTTTCTCCTGACTTACCTTCAAATTGATACTTCTTCCTGCCGTAATACCACAAATTTGCAACCCAAACTCACCACACGCGATCCAAGCACAAAACCATACCGTCTAAGGCTCATAAGCCGCCGAATACTCTCTCAAATATCCCCAAAAGTACCACATTAGAAAAAACTTACCCTGAAAAGACTTCCTGCGAATTTAAAGCCATTACCTTCACCTTCCTGATACTGATATGTAGAATCTGTGATGATGTAGAATACCACAAGTCTTGACATCCTCTAACGTAAATCTCAATCACACCGACCAATTAGACAGAATCGACCTGACCCGTTTGCACACTAACATACTAGGAAAGTAATCCACTCACTTGAAGCCACAAACAAATTCATACACTGCGCACACTACACCTTTTTCAATTTCCACTAAATCATTCAATAGAACCCAAATACCCAAAAAAGTACACTACAACCTATATCGAAGAAATTTCCCTTACTCATGACATTCCCAGACCCCATGCCTGCAGGTCATAACTGATTCACCACTATGCCTCGCACTGAAACCAATACCACACATAATCATGTAATCAACTTATCAATAACGAACTCCCCCACTTGGCTCAAAGCCAAGGATCAAGACAAACAAGACTATGCCCACACATTATCACTGCCACCATGATGTGGTGGGATTCAACTAAATCCTCCATAAGCTTATATGACCCAAACCATCTAACACTCAAACCAATTTCCAATCTCGCATCCACCATCGCAATAGTCATGCCAACTTCCACAAGCGATCTAAACTCCAATCACAACATATATCTTTTACTGGTAGAAGAGAACTTATTACAGAACTACATAGGGACCACACGCCATGGGACAACCCCCAGGAGATACCCCTGCTCGTTTAGCCTCAATTGCTATCTCTCCATACACTTTTGAAGACCAGAACTATCACGCAATCACTACACCTTCCTGCATCTGAACACAACCAACGCCTACCCTCGAGGCACCACAATATGCGGTAAAAACCTGAAGCTGGTGGCAGAACTAACACTAGAGCGGTGGCCACAGAAATCTAGAGCTTCTGAAGCTCTACCCACACATGTCTGACCACATGGATACCCTCACTGGACACTGCGTGTCCCAAGAATGCTACTTGAACCGAGCCAAAATTCACACTCGGAGAATTGGCATAGAGCCTTTCCTCCCTGAATCCTTATAATGCCATCCTCAGATACTGAGTATGCTACTCCCGCCTATGCGAATATGCCAGGACGCCATAAATGAATACAATAACAAGGAGTGCTAATACGGCTGGAATACACCGTCAATCAAATACATGAACGTTACTGGGGCAAATGATTAACTCAAAGACATCACTGGGGACTCATAACCCAACAGAGAAATCCGTTTCACTCCACAACTACACAACATGAGAGGTCTTCCAACATACTCACAACTCAAGGCCATATACCAAATCGAGACAGAAATCAAACACTCACTAAATCTTGCCAAATTTCCAGCCAACCCTTTTTCACAAATCATAGTCTGAACACATCTAACCATCAAATCACACCCACCACATAGGCATCTTAGTCACCAATTCTCATCAATAAGAACACAAACGGACATAAAAGTCCCCAATTACATGTGCCCACACAACGAAAATCTCAGCAATCAAGCCATAGAATGTGTCACGACCCAAACTAGAGGATCATGACTAGCACCCGGGCCATACTTGCCAAGCACCAACGTATATTTTATCTAACCTTCTTATTATCTTTAAGGGATAACGAGACCAATATAAATGGTAGATACGGATCATGAACATAAATCACATGGGATGACAAGATTTCTAAGAAACTACAGAAAAGGTACGAGCTACAACGCTGCCATGAAAGACTACACAACAAAAATTAGCCAACAAGGCATACCAAACTATACATGAGTCGACACCTATCTATGAGCCTCTAAAGGAGCATAAGTAATGCAACATAGTCGGAAAAGGGCCCTGACATACCCATAATATCAATAACAAAAATACATACCAAGACCACGGCAAGTCCGGAGAAGGGATCTCGCCTATAACCGCTGAATTGGAAAGACTATTGTGGTGGGGGAGATTTGTCTACCTCTCTATCAGGACCTGCATCACGACATGCAGCGTCCACAAATAAAAAGGACGTCAGTACGAATAAAATACTGAGTACGTAAGGCAGGAAAGAATAAATAAGAACAGTAATGTAAAGAGAGATGTAGGAGATACAACCTGTAGCATCTGAGTGCTTCTAAGAGACATTAACATGAAATACATGATACATATATACACATAATCTTTTTAAACATCCGCTTCTATGGGCATCATCATCATCATAGAACATTCGCCTCTGTGGGCATCATCATATCATACTCGGCCTCAAAGAGGACTCGGTAAACCCAACTGATCGGTGGTTGCACAATAGATGCCATACCCAGCCGACTATAGCGCGGCTCGGTAGAGTAAAATAGATTCATATATATAATGCATACAGGACTCATTGGAATCATGTTCTAAATATTTCGGAGCGACGTAAGGTCGATATTCTCCGTACACATCATTAGGGGTAACTCTTCATTGAGAATCTTATAAGAATCAGGAAGTACCAAAAACATTGATAACATAAGAATAAGAGAAGCAACCTCAACATCAATTGTTCCATAAGAAGGGAAACAATGTAAGTACTGCTAGCTTCTAAGAGTAGAGTATCTTTGGAAGCTCGTTCATTGCATTATGTACAATCGGATTCGTGCAAAAGAAGGAAAGGGATAGCCTCACATACCTTGTATATACTACCCCAACCTCAAGCTACACAAATGTCACAACTCCTTAATCTACAATAAGAGAAACGACACTATCGTTATCGTTTAAGCGTCATAACGATTATGTATCGACCACAACCTATTTTACGATGAAATAGACAGCACCTCCCCTATTTATATGACTTTGTACAAGTCAAAAAAATCACCAAACAGCCCAAACAACATCAATAATAATCATATTGAGCCTCCCAAAATAGTCCACACACAACCTAACCACTTCACACATAAGACGACCACCGTAGTCGTGTCAAACGACCCGGAAATGTTACAACGAACGACCAGCTCACAACACTACATCTGTATGGTGTTTATCCACACTCTTCCTCCTCCAAAACTCCATAATACATTAGTAAAACACGCAGCCCAACAACAACACAAAACAATCTGCTACAAGTCAAATAACTCGAACTCACGGCTTCTGATCACCGTCCCGTGAGTTCTAACTATTAGGAAATATATTTATCAACCTTCCTTGATATTTAAACACTTAAATACAGATATTATAAGTTTCTTAACTATGAATTAACATCCATAGATCTAACTACAAAGAAAAAGGAGAGGTGGTATAGTGACACTTATGTCGTAGGGATCGTTTTGATGTTATTGCTTCTCGATTTCTTGCCCAGAATGATAATCTTCTTTGAAACCCTAGAAAAACTCTTGAGGTTATGTTTATGGGTGTTCTCTGGTCGTTTTATGCTGAATAATGAAGAGAAAGCCGACCTAAGGTTTATATATATCAAGTTTGGAAAAGTCAAAGAGGTGCTAGCTTGGCACCCTAGGATTGGTCCATCTTCCGACGCTTATATCTTTTTATCCTGATGTCGTATGAATGAACGGTTAAGAGAGTTGGAAACTAAATTTCAAAACCTTAAATTTGGTATATTATATGTCCCAATAATACCTCATATAGAACATGAAATGTATTGCTCAAAAATCTTTAGTGATCCACCTATTTGTCATTTATGATGTCTGCACAGTTTCGCGAAACTGCAAATATCTCTCTACTCCTACGTCATATCAATGAACGGTTTAATGCATTGGAAACTAGACTCACAGATATTAAATTTGGTTGGTAGATCATCCAATAATTCCAAGTATATTGGGAGAAAATCTCAGTTACATTTGACCTAATTTTCAACACATTGTGAGTGTAACTTGTGAAGACCTTTGCCGACTTTTGTTCCACAACTTGCTTGACTTCACAATGTAGAACACAAATATCATACGATAAAAATTAACTCATAGAATAACCTCTTTATCATGTAATGAACCACAGTCTCACCCTAAAGTACATGTTATAACATTCCAAACTCGTCGACTTTCGACGAAACTTATTTTCTTCAATTGGTTTAGCTTCTAAGCTTTCCAACCCTCTTGGTACTCGTTATTCATGATCTTAAATATTTGTAACATGCAATGTAACATGATTATCTTACTTTATATTTCATCAAATATAATCTTATTTCTGAGCTTACATCAATTGACTTACGATGTACTCTCACGTACGAAAACATGGGTGTAACAGAATGAATCTGGCCTCAAGTCCTCCAGACTGGCCCATTACCAATATGCCAAAATCATATCTCATCCATGGAAGCCACAAGTCGTCGATGAACAGCTGATACCAAGGAAGTACCCTTAACTCAAACACATTGCTCTTTCCGAAATATATATACCCTCATCACGTCGAATACATGGAAGGAATTCAAGAGTTACGCTCTTGGCTGAATATAATGGATTCGCACAACAAGAATTTTAAAAATGTGAGATTTTCTTAAGGATTATGCAGCCTCTCGAAGATAAGTACAGACGTCTCCCTACCGATCCGCAAGACTCTACTAAACCTGCTCATGACCGGTGAGTCCTATGTAACCTAGCGCTCTGATACCAATCTGTCACGACCCCAAATCCAGGCCAGTCTTGATGGCGCCTATCATGGAACTATTCCAGCCAAAACTTCACTCAAATCATAAAAAAAAACTCCATTTACCTCTTTACTATACCAATTACTCATAAAAGTTTCCTTTAAACATTTATAAAACAGTTAAATCTATACTGAACACTAAATACAACCCCCGAGAACCCGGAGTCACTGTTCATGAGCATCTACATAAATTATACAACTCAACGAAAATAAATTCTATAATAGTAAATAGGAGAGGGAGAAGGACTGCGGACGCATGCAGCTACCTCGCAAACATCCGAGAATCTCAGGAACAGATAGGCAGCTCACCCTGCCCTAACACCTGAATCTGCACACAAGCTGCAGGGAGTAATGTGAGTACGCCAACTCAGTAGTAATGAAAATAAATCAAGTCTGAGCAGCAAGAAAACACATAAAATCAATGTCATCAAATCACAAGAGGCACAGCCTTTCTTTCCAACAGTATAACATAGATATGTGAAATCACCATGCCTTAAAATCATCTTCAGAAAAATCCTTTAAGGAATGCATATGTTTAACAACTTCAAACCGAAAGATTTAGTATGCGAATGAAAGTAGTAAAATCATAAGTAGCCCCTCAGGCAAAACCATGTATCATAATTAGCCCATCGGGTATGTCTCAAAGTCACTCAGCACCTCACCATCACTCAGCACCTCACAGTCACTCATGCCTCCCAATCACTCGCCACTCGGCCTCCCAATCACTCGTCACTCGGCACTCAGTGCGCTCACTAGGGGTGTGTATAGACTCCGGAGGGGCTCCTTCAGCCCAAGCGCTAATATCACTCAACACCTCACCATCACTCTGGCCCTCGGCCACACTCAGCAGAACCACTCAAAAGGCCCCTCGGGCGAATCAGTAAAACAGGGTACTCGACCCAAAACATCGTTTTAAATCTCAAAGTGGTGTAAATCATGCTGAGTTTCAAAAACAGTAAGAACAATGCAGCTGAGTGAAATCATCAATACATAGTGAGGAAAAACAACAGTAAAAAGCCCCCAAGGGGTCTAAACAGTTCGACACGAGGCCCCAAACATGGCGTATAGCCCAAATATTTTAACAATCTTTAGAATATGATTTAACATAAGGTTTTGAGTAAATATGTAACTCATTAGTTTCCGCGGAGAGGACCTAGTCCAATCCAAAAATCAGTATGCGCCACATACTCGTCATCCGACATGTGCGCCTTTCTAAAATCAGTGAGAAATCTGCAGTCTGGGGTTCCATACCCTCATGACAAGATTTATAACCATTACTTACCTCTACCGGGCCACAACACTAGTCCGCAATGCTCTTTCCCCTCAAATGGGCTCCCGATTTCTCCGAATCTAGCCAAAATCAGTTTAACATCATCAATACATACTCAAGGAACACAACCCAATCAAAAATTATCAAATTATACAAGAATCTCGAAATTCGACCAAACCCGAGTCCCGGGCCCACGTCTCGGAATTCGATAAAATTTACATCACAAGAACCCTTATCCTCCCACGAGATCGTACATACCACAAACATCAAAATCGGACCACAATTGCCCACTAAAATTGCCAAAAGAAATTCCCAACTCCTTCCTCCCATTTTCTAAACTTTTCTTACTTTAATTCCTCAAATACAAGCCTAATCCAAATCAAAATGGCATAGAAACGATGTTAATAACCCGGGAACTTACCTTCACTAAAGAATCACGAATCCCCTCTCCAATTTGCCTTCAAAGGAGCTCCTCCCGCAAGCAAAAATGGTGAAATGAAATGAATTTCACGGATTCCTCTTATATATTGTTCTAAACCATTTTCGCACCTGCGGACACTTAGTCGCACCTTTGGACCCGCACCTGCGGTCCCAGGTGCGCACCAGCGGAATCCCATTTAACGGACAAAACTCGCATCTGCGGCCAGTCCTCTGCACCTGCCGCTTCGCAGGTGCGGCCCAAACTTCGCACCTGCGGGAAAATACCCAGCCTAGCCTTTTTCACACCTGCGCACTACCGATCGCACCTGCGGCTATCCATCCGCAGGTGCGGCCAACACCAGAAATCACACCATCAGTTATTTTTTGAGATTTTCCAAGTTCAAAAACCCTGCCAACCATCCGAAATCAATCCTGAGCCCCTCGAGCCACAACCAAACATACTAACACACCCCATAGCATTATTCCAACTTAGTCGAGCCTTCGAAACACCAAAAACAACATGAAAACACCAAAATTACATCAAATTCAAGCCTATGAGCTTTGAAACTTCTAAATTTCTCCAACTACGCCAAAACCAACCAAAACACCTCCGATTGACCTAAAATTTTGCACACATAGTCAAAATGGCATTACGGACCTGCTCCAACTTCCGGAATTCCATTCTGACCCCGATAGCCTATTTTCCACTACCGACCGGAAATCTCCAAAAACTAACTTTCGCCAATTCAAGCCTAATTCTACACCGGACATCCAAACTTTATTCCGAACACACTCCCAAGTCCCAATTCACCTTGCGAGGCTATCCGAGCCATAAAACCCGCATTCCAAGGTTGTTCACCAATAAGTCAACTCTCAGTTGACTTTCTCAACTATTAGGCTACCTTGAGAGACTAATTGCCTCAATTCTCATCATAACCACTCTGAACCCGAACCAACCGACCCACCACACATAAATGAAGCTGAACCACATAAAATGAAGCAAAAATGGGGAAAACGGGGCTAAATTCTCGAAACGACCGACCGGGTCATTACACGTCATTATTAAAATGAACAGTAATGATGAAGCATGAAAGGACTTAGATTTATACATATAGGATAAGAAACGAGAGAATAACCTGGATTTGGGTAGCAGACTTTGGTAATAATAAACTAAAGTAAGAGTTATGGTATAGTATGACCTACCTAGTTATAGTAAAGCCATAACCATAGATAAATGAGGCTATGAAACAATATATATCAATAGTCGTAAGTTCGACAAAGTATCGAGCGAAGAACTTCAGTACACTTATAAATTCCCAGAGGGACAACTTGTCGTAGTTATGTATATGTTCACAAAGTGAAGCCTAGAGATTGGATAAAAGCTGGATGAAAAAGGAGAGAAGAGTCGCATAGGCACACATACAAGGTCACAGTCGTGCATGCTGCATGATAGAAGGTAGCAACAGTTACGAGATTGCAATAATTCCGATCACAAAATCGGGGTGTGAGAAATAGGCCTAAAGGGGGGAATGTCCTAGCCTTTAGATTTATTCATAGAACAATTGCCTAAATTGAAAGGAAAACATTAAAGTATTTGTAAGAGCCATAGGTTATGATAATTATAAGTGCATCAGTCAACATTCGAGGAATAATGTTCCAAAGGGGGGGATGATGTTACACCTTATGTTTTCGTATGTGAGAGTACGTCGTAAGCAAATTTATGTAACCTCATAAATGAGATCATCTTTGAAAGTAAATATAGTAAGTTAATCATGTTATATTTAAGGTTACAAATTCTTAAGATCATGGATAACAAGTATCAAGAGGGTTGAAAGGCTTAGAAACTAAATAAATTGAAGAAAATAAGTTTTGTTGAATGTCGACAAGTTGGGAATGATATAACATGTACTTTTGGGGTGATAACAGGGTGATGGAATTTATGTTATGAGTTATTATTCGTATGATAGTCGTTTATTATGTTTTGAAGTCAAGTGAGTTTGTGGAACAAAAGTTGGCAAAGTTCATCACAAGTTACATTCACAAATGTGCTGATAATTAGGACAAATGTAGTTACACTTTTCTCCCAATATACTTGGAATTATGGGCTGAAAAACCTACCAAATTGAATATATATGAGTCTAGTTTCCAACTCATTAAATTGTTCATCGATACGATATCATAGTAGAGATATATTCGCATTTTTGCGAGACTGCACAAGCAGCCCCTACGGGACCCACTTGGTCGGTTGCCGACCTTCACAATCTTATCTCGTTTATGGGATGATATTTGTTAATTTTTCGACCTCCGTACATCCCTACACTTTCCAATCCCTCTCAAACAGTTCTCCCAAGGCTCCACACAAATTCCAAAAAGAACACGCCATAATCCAACATCAAAGTTAGCCAAAAGTGAAGAATAACCCCTCTATGGTATTGTGATGTGAATAAGAATGATGGTGATATAATTAACTCTTGGGGTTAGAAATATATCTACTGTCTAAGGTATGTTTAACATCATTTTTGTGGTATTTAAGGTTAATTACATTTTGGTTGTGATGTTGGAGTGGAAGCTTACAAGATAGCACTTGAATTGGGAAAAGATGTTGTTATCTTTTGTTGGGTTGTTTTAAGGATATATATATATATATATATATATATAACTTAATTATGATATGGTTTATGTTGTTATTAATGTGCATATGTTGATCAAGTGAATTGATGAAACAAACATATGAAACTTGAGATTGGAAGTGAAGATTATCTTACGTCACTTATATGGTGTAGTATTGCCATTGAGGGCTGTTGTAAGTTAAATATAACTTGAATTCGGACTCGAAGCTACTATATGAGGTATGTTTATTGTTTTCTTACATGTGCTTAAGGTTATCTTGATGTTCATTAAGTTAAATGGATGGACTAGACATGAACTAGTGAATAAAATTGCTAATTGAGGATAATTAGAGTTGTGGATTGTTTTCTTTATTACAAAAATATGGTTTAAGTCTGTAATCATTTGTGAGTGACTTTATTATCATGTTAAGTTAAAGTAAGAAGTCAATAAGGAGTGATATGGGGTATACGGGTTCCAATTGGAGCTTGTCGCTCATCATGAAGTAGTTGTGACATGCTGTTATTATATGGTGTCTTTTTATTGATACTTATATGTTGCTGGATTAATCTAGTTGTAATTGTTGGTATATGGTATTGGAGGAGACACTTTCTACAGGGGAGATGCTGCCGAATTTACGTAAACGAGCTACTAGCTTAAGTTACGGACTTATCCTTTATTCAACATTGATTTTGAATCTCCTTATGCTATGGTAGATTGTGTTGAGTTGTTTGAAGAGTTTCTTGGAAGGTATTACAAACTCAATGGGTTTAAGGTATATTAAGATATCCCTTCTTTCCTTTTGGCATGATCCTTGTGATACAAATGAAACGAGCAAACGCATAATTTTTACAAATGACTCGATTCAAAAAAGTGCTAGGGATGCCTATGTTCATGATTCCCCATGAGTCCTATATATATTGCCTGTTCATGGGTCTCAGATATTACATAAGTTGATAAAGTTTATTTCATGATATTAGCCGAAGGCATATTGATCTTATGGCATTGCGAGATATCTTATCAACTTACTTCCTTATGCATTGCATTCATTTATACATGTACATTGACCCATGACTAAATGGCGTTATATATGTGTATATTATATGCATGTGGGGTATGGGAAAAGGTTTTAGCATTATATATATACCACCACCTGATTAGTTGGTATCCGTTGATGTTTCCCATAGAGGCTGAGATGATATGATAGGATGCCCTTAGAGGCTTGATGATGTTATCTATGCATATACTATGTATGATATGACATTTATATGCATATGCATGACACTATAAATGTTTCATGATTCACAGTGCTATTCATACTTACAGGTTGAGTCCTTTACTCCATGTTTCTCTCATGTCTTATATATACTACTTTTCATGTGTTACATACTCGGTACTTTATTTGTACTGATGTCCCTTTTGCCTGGGACGTCGTGATTCATTCCCATAGGTCCCGATAGATAGGTTGATAGTCCTCCTAGTAAGATATCGGCTCACCGGAAGGTTTGGGTGCACTCCACTTGCTCCAGAGTTGCCTACGTGGTCAGTATAATTTGAACATGTATTGATTGGTATGGCGGGCCCCTATCCTGACCATTATCATGTTTATGTACTATTAGAGGCTTGTAAACAGATGCCATGTATAGGATAGTTGTATGGCCTTGTCGGACTATGTTTTGAGTGTACAAATGATCATGTCGGCCTTATAGACCCGTATATCACATGTATAAATTTGTATTCCATGTTGGATCATCCTATGTCGAGTATTCCCTTATGTTTTATTCTAGTTATATCATGACAACCCTTCTGGCATATTTATCCATGATATTATTATAAGTAAGATACTTTACATTGGCACTTGGTTGGGTAAGGCACCAAGAGCCTGTCGCGGCGCATCTGTTTGGGTCGTGACATGAATGGGAACCCTTCTAGGTCAATATGGTCAAAGGTGCAACAATGGACGAGAAACCCTCCCCAAAACAGCAATAATATTTGGCCAAACCTAGAAAACTCCGAATCTCAATAACTGAAGATGGTCTAGACCAATTCTGAAGTGGCTCAATCGTCTTCAGATCTATCTTGATCCCCTCACTATACACCATGTTCCCCAAGAACGTCACAGATCAAGCCAAAACTCACACTTGGATTTAGCATATAGCTTCTTCTCCTTCAAAGTCTGGAGCACAATCCTCAGATGCTGCTTGTGATCTTCCCGGCTGCATGAGTACACCAGTATATCATCAATGAATACTATGACAAAAGAATCAAGATATGGCTAGAATACACTTTACCAGGTGCATGAAGGCTACTGGGGTGTTGGTCGAACCAAAAGACATCACAAAAAGATCGTAGTGACCATAGCGGGTCCTGAATGTCATCTTCAGAATATCAGAATCCTGAATTATTAATTGGTGATACCCAGACCTCAAATCAATCTTGGAGAACACTCTAGCACCCTCAATATGGTTAAATAAGTCATCGATGCGTGGTAGTTGGTACTTGTTCTTAATTGTAACTTTGTTCAACTACCTGTAATTAATGCACATCCGCATAGTACCATCCCTCTTCTTCACAAATAGAATAGGTGCACCCCAAGGCGACACACTAGGCCTGACGAATCCTTTATCAAGTAGCTCTTAAAGTTGTTCCTTAAATTCTTTCAACTTTGTTGGTGCCATACGATACAGAGGAATAGATATAGGCTGAGGGTCTGGCACTATATCAATACCAAAGTCAATGTCCCTATTGGGTGGCATGCCCGCCAGGTCTACATGACACACATCTTGAATATCTTTCACTACCGAAACTGGCTCAACCGTAGGAGCATCAGTACTAAAATCCCTCACAAAGGCCAAATATGCCAGACATCCCTTCCCAACCATCCATTAGACCTTCAAATATGAAATCACTCTACTGGGAACATAGTTCAGAGAACCCCTCCACTCAACCCTAGGCAATCCCCACATCGCCAACCTCATGGTCTTAGTGTTACAATCCAAAACAGTTGGAACGCCCCAAAATCGAGGGACGCGACCGGCACTCAACCGGGTGTCCCCAGTCAAGCGAACCTGATTTTTCTTTCCTACCCAACGCGTTTCCCCGTGTTTATAACACACATTATTTATGTGAAACAGTGAGATAAGATTAAAAGGGAATGATTACCATAATAAATCCAACTTTTCCTCATTTTACGTTATTATACTAGATTTCCCAAAACATACATAATAGACACATCACTTCCCGATACGGACCAGGATTACGAGTACATTCAACCACCGCCCAAAATATACATATACACCCACGTAGTGTCTACGGAGCCTCTAAGAGTACTAGGAGTTTATACAATACTTGCCGGCAACAAGGCCTCGGTTATACCTTACAATACATAATATACTCGAAAAGGAGATGGCATGAACTACACATGGCCCCGAGAGGAAGTGGGGCTCAGCAGTACAGCTGAAAAAGGATGAGGAGAAAGCACCACTAACGGCGAGCTGAGCAACCTGCTATGGACCCACCTACATCCATATAAAAGATGTAGCGTCCCCCGGCAAAAGGGACGTTAGTACTGTGGAATAGTACTAGTATGTATAAACAAACTTTATCCCAAGTACAATCAAACAGTATACAATTAAGAGATAGAAACATAACCAATAAATCAATGCACGTGGAAAGGAACAACCAAAATCAAACAAGTTTCACAATCTCTCCTTTTTCCCCTTTCAACATCAACATATTCAAGAGCTCATAGATTTTCATTTCAGTAGTGATAATGATCACATTCCACCCTTATTACCTCGGCTACCCTTATCGCCACAACCCATCAACCTTATTACTTCGTGTTGCGGCGCGCAACCTGACCCTGCCTGACAATTTAAATTCACAACAACAACCACAAACAATTGCATCACAAGAATCATCATTTCAAGGAATACAAATTCATATCAACGATTTATTTATTGGGCCCAAGGCACCATAACTCTCATCAAGTAGTAATTCATGTACATGGTGTTACCATAATCGTTTAACTCATTTACATCATTTCACAATACCCTTTTTCATTATTTTCCACACACGGCTTTTAGCCATTTTACACATTCCCACATTTGGGAACATTATCAATCTTTCGTTCATTACACATCCTTTCATATCAATACCCTTTAGCATTTACGATCTTTGCACAGAATGAAATAGGCACATCAAACACCTTTCACAACCTCATATAGCACGGTAGCATGACAGTCAACTGGGATAATCAGAGAATAGAATCTTACGTCTCAAAACGTTTGAACAATCAATTCACATATTTCCAAATGAGGTACACATACCGAATACTCAGACCCAACAAGAGGATTCTACAAAGGTTAAAGTTAGCCATACATACCTCGAATCGGGATCTTTCCTTAATTTCAATCTTAAATCACGGACCTTCTAGCACCTTCGATCTAATTCACAATACGGCACATTTAAACTTAGAATTTGGAATCATGAACATGTCTTGAACTCATTTGAGCTTTCTATCAAACACTAGGTGTTCTTTTAAATTAAACAACCCCTTTTTAGTGAAAGGTTACCCCAACCTATTTTCCTTTACTAGATTATGATAAATTGGGTACATGCATGCAAGATTCTTAACCCCATCTTTATGAACTATCCTACCCATGTTTTATTTTAACAAAAATCTGGAAATTTAGGGTTAATGGGGTAGAAGCTTACCTCTTAGAGTGAAGAAATTTGTGTTCTACTTGATTAGTTCCAAGCTTCAGTGATGAAGGAAGACAAATTTTATGACGTTGGGACTTTCTCTCTCTAGAACCCACTCTTTCCTCTCTCTAATATCTCAGAAAAATGGGTAAAAATAAAGGGGAGGGGTATTTTAATGAGCTGGGGTCGTATTTCAAAAATTAGGAAAAATAGGGCCCGACACAAGAATGCGGTCAGGAATGCGATCGCATTCCTTACATGCGGTCCGCAGACTCGACCGCATAATGGCCCTCAAGATGGGTCAAAATTCGAAACACACTGCCCAGGTATGCGACCATTGTGCGGTCTGCATATTCGCTATGCGACCACATAGTTGACCTCACATGGTGATCTGCCCCGTGTATGCGACCATCATGCGGTCCGCATACACTTTATGCGATCACATAGTGTGTCGAATAACACCTATTCTATGGAAAATTATATTCTTTAAGTCTCGGGGTACTTTTTACTCAATTTAGGTCTGTTTCAAAAATTCCCACAATAAAAACAACTCGAGGACTCGTTCGGCATTATTTTTAAATAAGAAAATTTTACGGGTCTTTACATCCTCCCCCCCCCTTAAAAAGCATTCGTCCTCGGATGAGGGTTTTGGAAATCTTTTAGTTTTGAAAGCATAATATGCAACTCCCAGATTTTTGCCAACTCCAATATTTCAGAAAATTTTTGCCAAAGTTTCCTTTGTAATTAGACCTGTCTACCTGTCAGAGAGCCCCCGAAACACATTTCCAAGCACCATTAGACAGTTTTAATCACCCAACGACTCACACACAACGTTGTTACCTCAACAATTTGCAGATATTCAATCATTTTTTCAACTACACATAGTTCTTTCTTCTTATACCACAAATTTTCACATAACTTGGTCGTTTTAATGAGTCCCATACAACCCAATCACCTCAATATACTATATTCATCTCAATTAATTATTACTAACCTATTCTACCATTAATCACTTGCCTAACACATATGTTCCACAAAACGTTCATTTACCTCAAGGGTTGCACACTACCCCAAATAGAACAGCAAGTTCGGTTTTAGCACACATTGGGAAATTACAGCAATAAGGCAATTAGGGGAAGATGGGGTGCTTTTGCACAGAACCGAACGTAAAGTATAATTTGCTTAGAGAAGAGGGTTTTGACATCACTACTAGACTTATTCAAATAAATGGGGATATCTTTCTTTCATCTCATATTCCGCCTCCCACGTGGCTTCCTCAACGCGCTGACTTCGCCACAATACTTTAACTGAAGCAATTTCTTTGTTCCTCAATCTACGGACTTGTCTATAAAGAATAGCAACCGGAACCTCCTCATACAATAATTCTTCATTAACCTCAATGGTCTCAACTGGCACGATGGCTGATGGATCTCCAACCACTTTCTTCAACATGGACACATGGAACACCGGGTGCACTAATGACAACTCAGGGAGTAATTCCAACCTATAAGCCATTTGTCCTATCCTTTGAGCAATCTGATACGGCCCGACATACCTTGGGCTCAATTTCCCTTTCTTCCCAAACCGCATCACTCCCTTCATGGGAGATACCTGCAAGAATACCCAATCATCAACTTGGAATTCCAATTCTCTTCGACGAACGTCCGCATAGGATTTTTGACGGCTCTGAGTGGTTTTCATCCTCTCCCGAATGAATCTGACTTTTTCCAATGCCTGGTGCACAAGATCTGGCCCTAATAATTCTGCTTCACCAACCTCGAACCACCCAATCGGAGATCTACACCTCCTTCCGTAAAATGCCTCAAATGGGGCCATCTGAATACTAGCGTGAAAGTTGTTATTGTAAGAAAATTCGATAAGCGGTAAATGATCATCCCAACTACCCTTGAAGTCCAATACACAAGCCCTTAACATATCTTCGAGCATCTGAATAGTTCGCTCTGCCTGACCATCAGTCTGCGGGTGGAAAGTTGTGCTGAGATTTACCTAAGTACCCAAACCTTGCTGAAATTTCCTCCAAAAATTAGCTGTGAACTGGGCTCCTCGGTCTGAAATAATAGAAATTGGAGTACCATGAAGCCTGACTATTTCCTTAATATACAACTGAGCTTACTGTTCTGTAGTATTGGTGGACTTCACCGGCAATAAGTGAGCTGATTTTGTGAGTCGATCCACTATCACCCAAATCGAGTCGAGCTTACGCTGAGTGCGAGGTAACCCTACCACTAAGTCCATGTTGATCATTTCCCACTTCCAAATTTGAATTTCCATAAGCTGAGTTAGCCCACCAGGCCTCTGATGTTCGGCCTTCACCTACTGACAATTCGGACATTTAGATACAAAGTCCGCCACACCTCTTTTCATATCGCTCCACCAATAAATTTCCCGGAGATCTTGATACATCTTTGTAGAACTTGGGTGCACGGAATACCTAGAATTGTGAGCTTCTGCCATCACCCTCTCCCGAAGATTATCCACATCAGGAACACATAACATTCCCTAGCACCGCAAAACACCATCATCACTCCCGAGTGAAAATGCCGAAATCTTGCTATTCAAAACTTCCTCCTTCAACTGCACCAATGCTAGATCAATAAACTGCTTCTCCTTGACTTTCGCTACAAGTGATGATTCTGCCCCATTATGCACCATGACTTTCCCCTCGTCTAAGGTCGAGAGACAGACCCCCAGACTAGCCAATTGACAAACCTCCCGAGCCAACAGCCTCTGATCTTCCTCCAAATGAGCCAGACTACCCATAGACTTCCGACTGAGAGCGCCGGCCACTACATTTGCTTTCCCTGGATGGTACAGAATGTTCATATCATAATCCTTAAGCAATTCTAACCATCGTCGCTGCCTTAAGTTTAACTCTTTCTGCCTGAACAAATATTGGAGACTCTTGTGGTCTGAGAACACGTCCACATGGACCCCGTACAAATAATGCCGCCAGATTTTTAATGCAAACTCAACTGCCGTGAGTTCTAAATCATGCGTCAGATAATTCTTCTCGTGATTCTTGAGTTGCCTGGACACATAGGCTATAACCTTCCCGTGCTGCATCAACACACATCCCAAACCAACCCTTGAAGCATCACAATAAACCACAAATCCCCCCGTGCATTCTGGCAAAGTTAACACCGGTGCCGAAGTCAATTTTGATTTCAATTCCTGAAAGCTCTTCTCACAAGCATTGGACCATTGGAACTTAGTTGCCTTCTGCGTCAATTTAGTCAATGGGGAGGCGAGAGTAGAGAACCCCTCCACAAACCTCCGATAATACCCGGCTAGACCCAAGAAACTGCGAATCTCTGTCGGGGTCGTCGGTCTAGGCCAATCCTTCACCGCTGTGATCTGCTGGGGATCAACCTTAATCCCTTCTCTAGAAACAACATGACCCAAAAATGTGACTGACTCCAACCAAAATTCACATTTTTAAAACTTGGCATACAAATGGTGCTGATGAAGAGTCTGCAGAACTGCCCTGAGGTGATTAGCATGATCCTCCCAACTGCGCGAGTAGAAAATGATGTCATCAATAAAAACAATCACGAAGGAGTCAAGAAACGATTTGAAAACCCGATTCATAAGATCCATGAAAGCCGCTGGAGCATTGGTCAGTCCAAAGGACATTACCAAAAATTCAAAATGGACATAACGAATTCTGAAGGCAGTCTTAGGAATATCCTGCTCTCTGATCTTCAACTAGTGATATCCCGACCGTAAATCAATTTTGGAGAAGAAGCTCGCTCCCTGCAATTGGTCGAACAAATCATCTATCTGAGGCAGTGGATACTTGTTATTGATAGTGAATTTGTTGATATACCGATAATCAATACACATCCGAAGCAACCCATCCTTCTTTCTGATGAAAGAACCGGATCGCCCCACGGCGACACACTCGGCCGATTCAACCCCTTCTCTAATAAGTCTTTCAACTGCTCCTTTAACTCCCTCAACTCTGCTGGCGCCATTCTGTATGGTGGAGTAGATATTGGTTGTGTATCTGGCAATACATCAATCCCGAAATCGATCTCTCTATCTGGCGGGATCCCTGGAAGCTCTTCCATAAACACTTCAAGAAACTCATTCACGACTGGAACGGACTCGGGGGCAGACACTTCTGCAGTGGTGTCCGCAACCCGAACCAAATGATAAACACACCCCTTTCTAATCATCTTCGAGGCCTTAAGGTAGGAAATAAACCTACCCTTCGGCACCACACCATTCCCTTTCCACTCAATAACTGACTCGTTAGGAAACTCTAGTCTCATAATTCGGGTTCGGCAGTCGAGTTTAGCAAAGCACGAGTAAAGCCAATACATCCCCATGATAACATCGAAATCTACCATCCCAAGTTTGATAAGATCGGCTGTGGTATCTCGACCACACACCGTGACAACACAATTCCTATAGACTCGCGCGGCTGTAATGGAATCACCAACCGGAGTCGACATAGAGAACGGCTCATGATGTTGTTCGGGTTCCATCCCAAAACTTGAAGCAATAAATGGGGTAACATAGGACAAGGAGGACCCCGGATCAATAAGGGCATAACAATCAAGGGCTTGAACATCCAGAATACCTGTAACAACATCTGGAGAAGCCTCCGCACTCTGGCGACCACTCAAAGCATAGAACCGGCTGGGTCCACCTCTACCACGAGCACCACCTCTAACTGCACCACGTCCTGCTGGAGCTGGAGGACGTACTAAAGATGCAGCGACCGAAGAACCGGACGGCTGAGCAAAACCACTACCCATGCCCTGACTGGGTGCACGACAATCCCGCTGAATATGACCTCTCACCCCACACCCGTAGCATATGGGGATATCCATGTAACAAGACTCGGTATGGAACCTCCCACACTTAGGGCACAGAGCCCTCCTCTGCTGCTGGAACCTCTCTCTTAGACGACCGGACTGATGGGGTCTCCTGCTACCATATCTTGGCCCCTAGTGGCTGCTCTGCTGATAACGGGGCACTGATGGTGGCGCACTGGATAAGGACTGAGCATAAGACTGGGATGGCCCTGATGGCCCTATCCCCTGAGTTGTTCTCCCTCCTCCAACTGAACTCCCTGAGTGGCCCGCTGACCGGGCCCGGCTAATACTCTCCCTCTCCGACCTTATCTTCAATTTTCTAGCCTCCGTGGCCTGGGCGAATCCTACTATATTACCATTATTCATGTCTGAGTGCAAGGCAGCTGTAGCAGCTTCATTCACAACCAAGGGACTGAGGCCTTGAACAAACCGTCGAACTCTGGCATCCATAGTCAATACCAACTGAGGAGCATACTTGGACAACCTCACAAACTCCATGTGGTACTCCCACACACTCATATTACCCTTCTTGAGAACCTCAAACTCCATAGCACGGGCTGCCATAGTCTCGGCAGGCAAGAAGTGATCCATAAAAGCATCAATGAACTCATCCCATCTCGCCGGAGGACTTCCCTCCCCACGGGAATCCTCCCACATCTCAAACCAGGAATACGCTACTCCCCTCAGCCTGTAAGATACTAACTCAACCCCCTCTGTCTTTGTTGCCTTCATAACCCAAAGCGTCTTGTACATTTCATCTAGAAAGTCCTACAGATCGGCCTCTAGATCAATACTTGAGAACTCTGGAGGGGCCAACCGCAAAAGCTGGTTGGCTCTAGAACCGGCGGAATCTCCCTGTTCGCTAGAGAGCGCAGGGGCATCACGAGATATTTGGGCCGGAGCGTCCACTAACTGAGTCAACATATGAATAGCTCCCCTGAGGTCCCCATCGGAAGTACCGGGACCTGAAGCTGGGACCGAAGAAGGATCAGGAATATCGGCGGGAGTGATTGTAGCACCCTCCGCCGCAGCAGGAATAGGAACACTCTGATCTGGAACAGATAGGCCAGATGGATTCAAGGTCGGGGATTCGCTCTCACCCGCACCATCGGGTACAAAATTTACGGCCACACTTGGGGCGGCATTGGCCTCTAGGCCGAGTCGAGCTCTCTTCTTTGGTGCCATTACTGAAAACTCGGACCCAACAAGAGGATTCTACAAAGATTAAAGTTAGCCATGCATACCTCGAATCGGGATCTTTCCTTAATTTCTATCTCAAATCACCGGACCTTCTAGAACCTTCGATCTAATTCACAATACGGCACATTTAAACTTAGAATTTGGAATCATGAACATGTCTTGAACTCATTTGAGCTTTCTATCAAGCACTAGGTGTTCTTTTAGATTAAATAACCCCTTTTTAGTGAAAGGTTACCCCAACCTATTTTCCTTTACTAGATTATGATAAATTGGGTACATGCATGCAAGATTCTTAACCCCATCTTTATGAACTATCCTACCCATGTTTCATTTTAACAAAAATCTGGAAATTTAGGGTTAATGGGGTAGAAGCTTACCTCTTAGAGTGAAGAAATTTGTGTTCTACTTGATTAGTTCCAAGCTTGAGTGATGAAGGAAGACCAATTTTATGAACTTGGGACTTTCTCTCTCTAGAACCCACTCTTTCCTCTCTCTAATACCTTAGAAAAATGGGTAAAAATGAAGGGGAGGGGTATTTTAATGAGCTGGGGTCGGGTTTTAAAAATTAGGAAAAACAGGGCCCAACACAAGAATGCGGTCAGGAATGCGATCGCATTCCTTACATGCGGTCCGCAGACTCGACCGCATAATGGCCCTCAAGATGGGCCAAAATTTGAAACACACTGCCCAGGTATGCGACCATTGTGCGGTCTGCATATTCCCTATGCGACCACATAGTTGACCTCACATGGGGCAGTGATCTGCCCGTGTATGCGACCATCATGCGGTCCGCATACACGTTATGCGATTGCATAGTGCATCGCATAACACCTATTCTTTGGGAAATTATATTCTTTAAGTCTCGGGGTACTTTTTACTCAATTTAGGTCTGTTTCAAAAATTCCCACAATAAAAACAACTCGGGGATTCGTTCGGCATTATTTTTAAACAAGAAAATTTTACGGGTCTTTACAACAGCATGACATGGTGACATTCAACCCATGCCTAAAATCACACCAAAATCAACCATGCTAAGTAGTAAAATATCAACTCTCATATCTAATCCCCCAATAGTCACTACACATGACTGGTACACATGGTCCACAATAATAGAACCATACTCCGGTGTAGATACAAGAACAAACATAACTAAAGAATCACGGGGCACATCCAAACAACGAGCAAAGTATGATGATACATATGAATAAGTGGAACCAAGATCAAATAATACCAAAGCATCTCAGTGCCATACTAAAATAATATATGTGATCACGACATTGGAAGAAACTGCCTCTGTCCTTGATGGCAATGCATAGAAATAGGCCTAACCACTACATGATCGACCTCCCCCTCTAAGGCAACCTCGAGCTGACTGGGCCTCATCCCGAGCTGGCTGTGTAGGTAGTGTAGCTGCTGGTTCTGGAATCATAGGCTGAGAACTCTGTTGTGGGACCCTACCCAATAGTATGGGGTAATCTCTCTTGAGATGACTCAAGTCTCCGCACTCATAGCAACCCCTCCTAACAGGTTGTTGACCCTGATAGCCCGAATAACTACTTGTGAAAACTTAAGAAGATGGGGCACGGTAAGAACTCTATGCCGACAATGCACTTAATGATGACTGCTTTGGGCGGGAATTATAGGAACTTTGGATAATTGAAGAGCCACGAGGAACATGACGAGTTTCCTGAATGGGTCAAGAAGAATGACCTCTAGTATAGTAGGACTGGCCTCCAGATGAGGCACTGCTGAAACCACCTGAACTATGAGGCATCTTGGCCTCCCACTCCTCACGCTCCTGCCTATGAACCAGCTCTAAGCATCTAGAAATATCAACCACCTCGAAAAACCTCGCACCCGTCACCACCTCCTGAGCTATAATGAAGCGTAATCTATAGTTGAGGCCATCAATGAACCTCCTTATCTTCTCTTTCTCAGTGGGAACCAACCATACTACATGACGCCCCAACTCTGAAGACCTTATCTCATATTGTGTCATGGTCATACCATCCTAGCGTAGCTGATCAAAATGCCTATGAAACTCCTCTATGTGAGTCTGTGGGACAAACTTCTTTAAGAAGAGAACTGAGAACTCATGTCATGTAAGTGGCGCTGCATCGGCTGGCCTGCTCAAGTCATAAGCCTTCCACCATTGGTAAGTTGCCATGTCAGCTGAAAAGTAGTGAATGAAACCCCACTAGTATTTAAAATACCCATTGTGTGAAGAACCCCACTATGAAATCTTGAGCATACTTCGACTCTGCTCCACTGAACTCTGGAGGCTTAAGCCTCCCAAACCTTTCCAATTTCTTCTGCTATGCATCACTCATATGGGTACCAACCTCGACCCTAGTGGCAGTAACCAACTGAACTAGCAATACACCTGGTGTTTGGAGCCCTTGAGCTAGCTGTTCTAGAGTACGGGCGACAGGAATTTAGGCACCTCCCTGGCCTGTGAAGTGGCTGGTGCAATTGGAACTAAGACTGGTTGATCCAGGCTCGTGCACATAGTCAAAATCTAGGCGAAGGCCTCCTGAAGTCTGGGAATCACAATGGGCATTTTTGGTACCTCAACTGGTCCCACCGGCTCAACCAATCTGGCACCTGCTCCTGTGGAGTAATTGGTGGCTCCACAGGTGCTGCTCTAGCTATAGTACGTGCCAAACCTCAGAATCTACGTCGACCTCGTCCACTCACCGACCTAACTGTTGGTGGTGGTGGCCATCTACCTGATCTGTTCGCACGTGACCTCACCATCTGTGAGAGAATAGAAGAGTCAAGTTCAAATTACAAAAATAAAAAATCCGCACGACAAGAATAGAAGAAAGTAAAATTTTCTAGTTCGATAGCCTCTCGAAGATAAGCATAGATGTCGCTATACCGATTTGCAAGACTTCATTAAACTTGTTCATGACTCGTGATACCTATGAACCAAGGGCTCTGATACCAATTTGTCACAACCCAAAAATTCCAACCCGACGTGATGGCGCTTAACACACAGACTAGGTAAGACGAAACATAACAATAAAGAACCAGAACAACAAAATTGATAGAAATAGCAAAAGTCTAAAATCTCAATATAACAAAATACTGCTAATACAAGTAAATCCCCAGAAATTGGTAAATACGGAGTCATGAGCTCTATAATAGAATAAAAGTCTGAACTAAATAATAATACTTTCTGAAGTGAAACGACAGTACATAAGAAAATACAAGTCAAAACTGCAGCCAAGAATGCATCTCTACCTCGCCTCTCGAAGATCAGTCCAACAAGCAAATCTCTTGCTGATAACCGGTCCCCACACCTGGATCTGCACAATTAAGTATATAGTGTAGTATGAGTACAACTGACCCAATGTCCTCAATAAGTATCGTAACTAAACTCAGCGAGGTAAAAGAAGCAATAACTATAATGATACTAGCTATAACCTATATCGTTTCATCATTTTTAAGAAGTACATACAATAATGAAATCAAGCCATAAAGCACAGGAAGACGCATCTGCGTGTGTATGTGTACAGTTTCTCAAATACTTTGCTCAGTCAATGTTCAACAAAATAGAGATGATATGCAGTTAAATCAATGATTAATCACGAAAATTGCAAGTAAAGATGAAATGCAAAATCCAAACAAACACTGGCCAGATTTCTTTAACCTTTCCATATCCGAACTAAACCACTGATCAGTTTTCCTCAATATGCGCGGGTACGCTATCAAGAGAGAAATATGATAGGGTGATCCTAGGGGGATAGAGACAAATCTACACGCAAAAATGACAAATTCAACATACTACCAGCCTGGTACAGTCACAGGCTCAATATCATAATTCGCCTGGCGTGGTCACATGCATAACAGTACAACCCGCCCAACTTGGTCACAAACATAACAACATAATTCGTTCAGCGTGGTCACAGGCATCCAGTCCAATCATATCACACAGAAGCAAATATATAAAAATGCATGTATATGATGAATGAGTAACAGAATTCATGCACCTGGACTGATATAAGCGACATGCTAATGTGTAGGCATGTGCATGGTGTGCTATCATATCTCAAATAGGCTATTTCATCATAGATATAACAATTATCAAGTTCATTTATGGATTTAGCCCGTATGTAACCTCAAACATGGATCTATAGTTCAAAACAATATTACAAATATGAGAAACATCATAGCTTAAAGCTTAACAGTCAATTCTAGGCATATTATAGCCTAAGCAATACTTGAGCATGGATAAATACCCCGGTGTTAGCACATGGGCTCAAACTCCATACATGTGTTCGCACATAGCACATAACTATCACAAATAATTCAGGCAACTAGTGCCTCAACCAAGTTTAGAAAAAGATACTTACCTCAAGCAAGCCAAATTACTCGCCTAACAAACTCTTCTCGCGAGTATCGACCTCCGGACGATCCGAATCTAACCAAACCAACTAAATAATAAATAAAATCCATAGGAATTGATTCCACCTAATAAAGCTAAGATCTTTAACCAAAATCAGAAAGTCAACCCCGAGCTTGCAACTTGGAACTTGACAAAATTTACAAATTTCGGACACCCATTCGATTATGAGTCCAACCATACCAAAATTATCTAAACTCCGACCTCAAATTGAACTTCAAACCTCTATTTTTCATTTTTGAAATGTTTCCACAAAACTCCCCATTTCTTCACTTTAATTCTCTAATTAAATGCTAAAAAAAATATGGAATCATGAATAAATAACAAATCCAAGTCAAAAACACTTACCGCAATCCAAATCTTCAAAATCCCCTCCAAAATCGCCAAAATCGAGCTCTACAACTCAAAATATGAAATAATAGTCTAACCCTCGAAATGGGATTTTAAAATCTTCTGCAAGTTATTACCCTTCGCGACCGCAGAATGTCCCTTGCGCTCGCGAAGAACAAAAAATTCCAGTAGCAAAAATCCTTCTATGTAAACGCAATAACCAAGTCGCTAATGCGATGCCCAGTCCACAACACATACGCGATCACAGACATCCACACGCGATCACAATGAATAAACGCGTGAAATTCCCCGGCCTACCCTTCCTTCTTTGTGAACGCGTCCCCTCACCCGTGTTCGCATTGCACAAACACTCAAAGTTTCGCGATCACATCCTTCACCTCTCAAACGCGTTGAACAAAAACCCACCTGCCAATATTGACCCTTCGCGATCGCCACCCTCTCCTCGCGATCACAAAATATGAGACCAGATGTCTACAAATCAATAACCCATCCAAGTCCAACAAGCAAATCTCCTGCTGATAACCAGTCCCCACACCTGGATCTGCACAATTAAGTACAGAGTGTAGTATGAGTACAACTGACCCAATGTAGTCAATAAGTATCGTAACTAACCTCGACGAGGTAAAAGAAGCAATAACTATAATGATGCTAGCTATAACCTATATAGTTTCATCATTTTTAAGAAGTACATACAATAATGAAATCAATCCATAAAGCAAAGGAAGACGCATCTGCGTGTGTATGTGTACAGTTTCTCAAATACTTTGCTCAGTCAATGTTCATCATATAGAGATGGCCTCAAAATGAACTAAAAACTTGCAACTAATTAAAGCGTAATGAACTAAAGAACTTCCAACTTCTAAAACTAATGCTGAATCATACCAAACCAATTCCGAATGGCCTCAAAATTTGCACACAAGTCAATAAATGAGACAAAAGAACTATTCCAACTTCTGGAACCAAAATTCGACCCTGATACTGATAAAGTCAACTCTCAGTCAAACCTCTCAACCTTCTAAATCTTTAACTTTCCAATTTTTTCCAAACATCAAACCAACCTACAAACCTCCAAATCAACATTCGGACATACGCCTACGTACAAAATCATCATACGAATTTATTAGAATCATAACAACTCCATTCCAGATTCGTCTACACTAAAGTCAAACTCTGGTCAACTCTTCCAACCTAAACCTTCAACCTTGAGACTAAGTGTCTGTAAGGCCCCGTAAAATCTCGCAAAGGAAATTAAGGTTCGTGGTGCTGAAGTAGGCTTATGTGTTTGAGGATTATAGAAATTCTTCACGGTGAGTTTGATCACCGCGGCTTGGACTCTTTAGATTGAAGAAGGCATTGAGGAGTGGATGAAAACTATTAGCAAAAGAAGGCAATTTTGCGGTCTGGTTCACAACTGCAGAAACATTTCACAGGCCGCATAATGATCGCGGAGTGGAGCAGTTAGTTGTTGAATTTTTATGATTGTTACGAGGTCCATTATGCGATCGCATATGCACTTCACGCACCGCATTTCAACCATAGACTTGGCATGAGAAAAATCTGGGAGATATTTTGCGGTCCAGTCTACGGTCGCAGAATAGGTCTACGGACCGCAGAACTATCGCATACTAGACCAGACGAGTCCAGGTTTTGGGCGTCACCATCTTTGCGGGCCTCATATTGAATATGCGATACGATCTGCAATCGCAGACCCGATTTCAGCAAGTTTAAGTCTTGGAAGTTTTACTCGATCCTGTTTTTATAAAAACGCTTTGAGGGTCATTTTTAAGGATTTCATCTGATATTTTTAGAGAGAGGTGAGAGTATCTTAGAAGGAGAAAGAGAAGACCTATTCATTTTTTCAAAAATTCTTGCTCAAGGCTTGAATAATTCACAAGGATTTTGCTAGGGCTTCAAAGAGGTAATAATTTCTTTCCCTAATTCTTTAATATCGAGTTTGTGGTAAAACATGGGTGATTGGGTATATGATTCTTGGGTGTGAGAGTATTATGCATACGTGCATGTACCAATAAGGTTTGTGGGAAGATTATTGAGCTCAAATAAGTAAAGATTGGGTTGTGGAATGAAGAAAATCTTGTAGAAGAACTTGTAGCCAAATTCGCACACCTAGTGTTTGATAAAATGCTCAAGTGAGCTGAAAACGGAATATCTTCCTAATTTGTGTTCAATTTTGTTATGTCTCAAAATAGATTGAGATTGCTAGTATTTTCAGAACGTTTTAGTAATTTAAGGAAATCTCAAATCAAGGTATGTTGGATAAACTCCTCTCCTAGAATTGAATCACACGGTATTCATGTAATTTATGTAAGTCCCGAGTTGTTCGTTATAAAATTGGCTATTCAGAATAAGTTTATGTTGAAAGATATATATCCAAGATGTATCCCAAATGCTTTTATCATGTTATGTTATTATTTGAGAATGTGTTCAATGTATGGGTTGCACATTAAAGATATTTCGACTTCAAGTCAAGTTCAAACGAAGGGTATTGTGCCGAATTTTGTGAAAAATCTCTATGTGCCTAAGACTCTTAGTTGCTCACATGTGTACTAATAACCTTGATTTGAAATTCCATGTTGATGATGATGATGATGTTGTTTGAAAGTGAAAATGGTGAGCATGAAATACTAAATACGACCGACGTGCCAATAATGATTTATAATTGTGGCCGCTAGCACCAATGAAATGAAAAGATGTGAAAGAAGTATGAAATGAGATGATTGGTATAAAAGGATGATGTCTCTAATGAGAAGGCCTAGCCGATCAGGTCGTGATCAGACGCCATGTCACACACATAGTGGTGATTGTGCTGGAAATTATAATTGAAATTGTGATTGTGGTTGATGTCTTGAATGAGATGACCTAGCCAATCGGGTTGTGATTGGACTCCTTGCTAAGAGTACGGTGGTATTGGTATTATGAACGGTGGCATATTGGTACTAAAAATCTCCCAACTTAAGATATGGAAATTATTTGAACACTGTCTTGATCCTAATTTGAGGTTTGATCTTGTTTGTGGCTTCCACTGATATTATGATTGTTCTTGCTTGTATTATTTATCATTTTATTGAGAGGGTGTTTTGTCATTCATACTAGTAATATTCCATATAACGTCCCTTTTTCCAGGGGCGCTGCATCTTCAATGGATGCAGGTGGTTCCACAACAGGAGACATTGATCAATGATAACGGTACACTTTCTTCCCAGCTGACTTGGTGAAGCCCACTTCATTTCGAGGTCATGTATCTTTTGTTCCTTGTGTATTATATTTGAGGTATAGCTAGGACCTTGTTGCCGACATTATCATAGTACTCTTCTGTATCTATTAGAGGCTCCATTGACATAGAATGGGTTGTATATTAGTGCTGGGGAGGTCAAACTAGTTATGTTGTGTTTGAATTACTTGTTCCACTTCAGACCATGAAATATATGTGTGTAATTTGAGACTTTAAAATGAAGTAACTAATGGTAATGAGTTGGTATTGTATACATGGTCTCCTTATCATATGATTAATGAAAATATGTATTATCTGTATTCATAAGTGAGTATCTAACGCGCTTGCTTGACCGGATTCACTTGGTTGAGCACCGGTCGGGTTCTCGAGTTCGAGGTGTGACAGTGTCCCAATTCACTTTGAAACCTCACTGAAACCAAACCAACCACCCCCGCAAGTCACATAACCGCAAATGAACATAGAATAAGCAATACATAAGGGAACATGGCTACAATACATAAAATGACCGGCGGGGTCGTTATAACTTTGAAGTCTCCCCGACAATCTCAAATCAGCTCACTAACGACCGGCACGCTTGGAGGTACCAGAGTCAACATAAAATGAGGCATACATGTAGTTTGAGTACACCACAAAACAAGACTAATCTCGGTTGAGTAGTGACGAGGTTAAAGTCAAGACACTCACTAGACATAAAAACCAATAAAAAGTATCAATATAAAGCTAACAATGGAAAGCAAAATTAGTAATGGCAACAAAGAGAGAACATGTGAAAACACATCAAAGTAACCCAAACACAGTTAAAATACAAGTGAAACAGTTAAGGAAAATAATGAAAATTCAAATCTTCAAGCTGTTCCAGCACATATTTACAACAAGAATCACCCCGAGGTACCACAACTCATAATCACAATTCATAATTCACAAATCACAAATCATCCTTATGACGCCGTGTGGGCTTCACATTTTTCTCGAAATATCTTCATGTGCATAAGCCCGCTTCACTCAGCACGTGTTCTTCACAATGAGGTATTTTCATTTACTAGCAACACACACATAAACCCCATTATCTTGCTGCATGCTCATCAATTCACACCACCATCATGCAGTCACATGCACATCTCAATCACAACACAACAATCATCTCGCATCTCACGTGCACGTATACCATGACATTGCCCAAACAATAATACCAAAGCAACAACAATGTATATCCCACGACTCAACAACAATGTATACAAGAATTGCGACAACAACGACATAATGAAATAGAGAGTAACTCGACGATGAAATGGATTTAATATAATAAAAACTTCAATTCAAAGCATATTAATAGCCTAAGAGTCTAATCCGGTCAATGTTCCACACATAAGTTCATGTAGACACTCGTCACCTCATGTACACGTCTTTTCATATAGTACAAATAATAAAATTAGATCAAATCCTAAGGGTTAATTCTCCCACATAAAGTTAGGCAAGCCACTTACCTCAATTAGGACAAATCAATACTCTAAAAGTTTTTTTCCTTTAAAATTCACCTGTGCAAGGCTCAAATTTAACAAAAAATGACTTGATAATATCACAAAACGCAAGAGAAAACAATTTCGAGTAATAAAGTTATGATCTTTACACAATTCCTCAAAAGTCAATAGAAGTCAACCTCGGGCTTGCCCGGTCAAATCCGAGTCGAAGGGTAGATCTCGACTACACATAACTCCACGAGTCCATATATGAATTTTTTTTCAAATCCGAGTCCAATTCGACTCTCAAATCTCAAATTTTTATTTTTCAAAATATAGTCAAAATTTCCCCAAACATTCTCTTCAATTCTCATGATTTAGATGTTAAATCTCATAAACAATCATGTTATGAAATAAAAAATGGAACAAAATCACTTACCCAATAGTTTTGTATGAAAGTCTCTTCCCAAAGTTGCCTCTTACCAAGTCTAAAGCTAAAGAATGTGATAAATAAGACTAATTCCTTAAGACCCAACCATTTTGTTTAGCTGCAGAAGTCACAAAATTTGCGAACCCTCGCAAATGCGACCAAAGGATCGCAGTTATGCTGACTAAAAAAGCCAGGGAATGTCGCAAATATGACACCAACTTCACATTTGCAAAGTCAGTCCCTTTCGCAAATGCGGCCAATTGGTCGCAAATGCGACCTGCCCAGCCGAAGACTAACTTTCGCAATTGAGATCAAGCTGTCGCAATTGCGATACTTGAGACCCCTGCCAACTTTGCAATATTGATGTTGATGCTGCAATTGTGATAACTGAAGCATCATCACACCACCAACTTGAAGCAAGTCCAAACCAATTCGAAACACATCAGAAACTCACCCTAGCCCCTGGGGCTCCACACCAAACATCCAAAGAAGTCTAAAAATATTATACGAACTCGATCGCATGATCAAAATACCAAAATAATATCTGGAACGACGAATCGAATACCAAAACACATGGAATTCATAGTGAAACTCAAGAATTGCCAAAATCACAACCAAGCGTCTGATTCCTATCAAACCAACTCGTAATTACACCAAAGTTTGCAGACAAGTTTCAAATGACAAAATAGATATATGTTCAGTTGCTTTATATGTTTATTTTTTCTTTAGTCCCAAAATCGAAATCCGAACCCGATAGCCATAAAGTCAACCTATGGTCAAACTTAGTAAATTTCTAAACCTTCAAATTTCTAACTTTCGGGAAAACAAGCCAAATCAACGTAGGAACCTCCGAATCCAATTTCGGGCATATGTCTAAGTCCGAAATCACCATGAACCTATTGGAATTATCAAAATACCGTTCTGAGATCGTGTTCATTAAAGTCAAACCTCGGTTAGTAGTTCCTACTTAAGCTTCTAAACTAAGAATCAATTGATCCAGTTCTATCCAAAAGTTTTCCGAAACGAAGCCAACCGCCCCCGCAAGTCATAAAATTGCAAATATAGATAGGGGAATCTTCAAAAGGAGAAACGAACTCAAATACAAAGGTCATTACATTCATTTTTTTACAAATAAGAGCTACTAATGTATGGTAGTCCATTGCAACTTTACAATACACCGTGGAGATAGTGCATCGAGTTATTTTTTCACCACAATCTCGCTGCCCCAATATAACACAACCCTAACTCTTTGCTTATCAGACATCATATAAAGATTCAAAGAGAACTTTGTATAGACTGATGAAGATGATGGAAAATGTAAAGGATGCTAAAAAACAAAGGAAAATTCGTTCAATCACTCAGGAAGGTAAGCAACTATAAGTGTCTTTGACACCTGAAAAATGTGGATACAAATAAGTGCTTTGCCGTACAATTATTAGGGTTGTCACTCAAAAAGTTAGGATAAATAAACATATTGCACATGTAACATCTATTATATACGCTATAATAGTGAATTATCCCGGCAGTGATTACATGCATAAATGAAGTGTATAGCCCATGTACTGGCTGTTAACCTTATACATGCGCTACATATAAAATGATGTCCAATTTTTTTATGCACTATTTTGGTTTCGGGGGTTTTGCATCTGTACCCACTTTTTGTATCACGTTTTAACTTATACCCGCTTTGTAAAAAAAATTGCATCCGTACCCGCTTTTGCGCATAACTTCAGCATACGGGGCTGAAGTAGCAAAGGCNGCTGAAGTTCCCTAGTTACAAAGACAAAAACTTCAGCATACGGGGCTGAAGTTCCCCAGTTACAAAGACAAAACTTCAGCTCTTTGTAACTGGGGAACTTCAGCTCTAGAGCTGAAGTTTTGTCTTTGTAACTAGGGAACTTCAGTCCCGTATGCTGAAGTTTTTGTCTTTATAACTTGGGAACTTCAGCTCTAGAGCTGAAGTTTGTAACTGGGAAACTTCAGCTCTAGATGAAGTTTTGTCTTTGTAACTGAGGAACTTCAGCCCCGTATGCTGAAGTACTTCAGCTTAACTGGTGAACTTCAGCTCAGCGAGGGAAAGAGAGCTGAAGTTATTTAAAAAGTGGGTACAAGTTAAAAGTTTTAAAAAAACGGATATAAGTTAAATGTGGGCGACCAAATAAAATGCCCGCGCAATTTTTACTTTGGTCTCATAGTCCAAAAAGTTTATACTTAAGTTCCGGACTTATAGAAAAAAAAGGGCTAAAGTGCTATGGGGTAGTGCTGTTTAATAGTGTAGCCTTCTTTTTTTTTTTTTCCTCTACAAGTTATCGTTTAGCTTTTGTTACCTATCAAAACTGGAAAACACATGCAATAGTGTACTAAATACGATGTCCTCGAAGACCTCGCAAGAAATTGAGCCACTTCTTTATTTTAGGGTCTTCGACTCCTCTCTCTTAGTATCAGTGGACTAAGTACTGAGCCAAGCAGCCGCTGACCCACAATCCAGCATCTGGCTGACCGGTCACCTACACAACCCGCTTCAAAATGCGTGCTTAATTGGTTCGTACTGAAAAATTGCATGATTCCCATTTTCTAATACAGAAATATGTGTATTGATCTCTGTGTTGTTTCCTTCTTTGCTCATCATAACTCAATTTACTAAGCTAGTTCACTTTCTACCAGAAAACCCTATTTATTCCTTCAAGAAAATCTGCTGCCTAATTTACCTTCTTTTGGCGCTTGACGCTTGCTGTGGGGAAAATTCAGGCAAGTAGATCTGACACATATTACAATTCTTATCCTTTCTCTGCTCGCTTTATGTTGATTACAAAGATTTTAATATGTAATTTACCGAAGAATTGCTATTAAACTGTGTAATTTTTGACTTTGCTATGAATGCATGTCTCTCTATTCATTTTGCATTTTTGATTTATTAGTTGTTTGGCTGCTGAAGAAAGCCAAGTAGGTGGACAATTCACACAGCTCTGTCATTTTTATTTTACAAAGTAAAAATGTAGCTTCCATATGGTCGAGGTTCTTGCTTGTGAACGAAGAATGTTGTGGTGAAAAAGAAAAAGTAAACTAGGAAGCACAAATAACCCTTTACTAAGCTGTCAAAATTTTTACTGTTGATTTATAGGTCTTTGGTTGGGTAACTATAATGGAGAACTTTCAAAGTAAACCTAGTTTTCGCATCGTGCATGTGTAATATCTGTAATCGTTTTGCAAAATGTTGCAATGCTGTCTAAAATTGCAGATTTTACTGTTGATTTTCAGGTCTTTATATTGTGGAGAACCGTCCAAGTAAAACTTATTCTTTGAAGTACATTTAGCTTGTTTTCATTGTGCATGTGCTTTGTATTTGCAAGATAAAACAATTGTATTTGAGATTACTTGCATTTAGCACATATATGGTAGTAATTATGTTGCCGAAGGAGAGGAGGGTTGGATGAGCATTATCGTGTAGGGTTAATCTTACCAGGATAAATTTTACATTTTCTTCTTCCAAACAATTGTCGGCTTATTGACTGTCAAGAGTTCTACAATTGTCGGCTTATTGGCTTTCATGAGTTCTACAATTGACGGCTTATTGGCTGTTCATGAGTTCTACAAAGTGTATCAAGATTAAAGAAACATACATATTCTTTTTATATGGGAATTTCAAAAGCTTCTGATGGCAAATCCTTCATGTGGGAAATTTCCCTATAGAATTTAGCTTCTATATGCTTCATTTGTCAACTATTATTTATGTCTCTGGCCTCACTGTCTCTCCTTTAACAAGGTCCAGGTCTGGAGGGTTAAGCAAGCTGAACTAACATGTGGTTCAAATACTTCTGTGCTGGTGTACTCTAAATTATGCTGGCTTTCACGGGCAGTTGATGAGTTTATCTGTTTTTTATTCTCCAGGTGTCGTTCTTGTGAGTTAGAAGGAGTTCTATGGATCATAGCTCCGGGGAAGACACTGATATAAGTGAATCAGAGATCGAAGAATATGAAGAAAAATCTTATGAAGATCTGAAGAGAGGAAATCACTCTCTTAAAATATCAGATGTGGCATACACTTGCCCCTATTGTCCAAAGAAAAGGAAGCGTGACTTTGGTTACAATGAACTTGTGCAGCATGCAAGTGGGGTGGGAAGCTGTAATTCTAATAAGAGAACTGCAAGAGACAAGGCGAATCATCTTGCATTGGCAAAGTACTTGGAAAATGACGTAGCAGTTGCTGGTGATTCATCTAAACCTGATGCCAAGCCGGATCCTCAAGCTGACCCTCTTGCGGATCATGACCGTGATGAAATGTTTGTCTGGCCTTGGATTGGGATTGTTGTGAATATTCTCACTGAATATAAGGATGGACGCTATGTAGGAGAAAGTGGTTCTAAGCTGAGGGATCAGTTGGCAAGGAGAGGTTTCAATCCTACACGAGTACGTCCTCTATGGAACTACCAAGGCCATTCTGGAACTGCTCTTGTTGAATTCAACAAAGACTGGTCCGGATTTGGTAACGCGATGTCATTTGAGAAGGCTTATGAGGCTGACCATCATGGCAAGAGGGAATGGAAAGCCAACATTGGTAAAAAGTCTGATCTTTATGCTTGGATTGCTCGTGCTGATGACTATAAAGCTCTTAACATCGTCGGTGAAAATCTCCGCAAGGTTGGAGACCTTAGAACCATTTCTGATATCATGGAAGAAGAAGCTCGGAAGACGAATAAGCTCGTTTCTAATTTGACAAATGTTATTGAAGTCAAGAAGTTACACCTAAAGGAGATGGAGAACAAATTTAAGGAGACTGCACAGTCTTTGCAACAGTTGGTTGAAGAGAAAGATAAACTGCATCAAGCGTACAATGAAGGTTAGGGGTCTGTGTGTGCTATTAGAAACATTAGAAACATTAGTTATCACTAATGCTTCATGTCCTTATATTTGTTTTATGAGCAGAGATAAGAAAAATCCAGTCTAGTGCACGTGATCATTTCCAGAAGATATTTAATGATCATGAAAAGTTGAAATTGCAATTGGAATCTCAAAAGAAAGAGCTTGAGCTCCGAGGTAGAGAATTGGAGCAACGTGAGGCCAAAAATGAAAGTGATAGGAAGAAGCTGTCTGAGGAGCTTGAACAGGTATAGCTTTTCGTCCTTGCCGGTTACTTGTCTTACTGAACTTGTCCTATCTCATTTTTTATTTATTACCTGCAAAATTGAGGATCTGCTAGCGGAGGGATCAGGGATGCATCTCCTTCTGTAAGGGTTAAATTTCTGTAATGGTTCAAAGCATTTATTGATGATCTGATGAATTCTTCAGTCTCTAGTTTGTGATCACAACAAGGAGTGAGAACTACTGCATATAGTTATGGTAGCTGTTTGGACATTCCAGTTTTGTGTTTCCAGCCTCCTCTTTTATCAATTTTTCTATGACGAAGTCTCTGCTTTTAGTTCTTTTTATTTTCTAATGCTCTGAAAAACCAGGTGGGCAGTGGTTGATCCATTATATACCATTTTATGACTCCGCTTTCAGGTTTACTTTCAGTTTTACTTGTGCCATTTGCATCAAATAGTTCTTTTAGAAATAGTTTCAATGGATGTATATTGGAATATTTTCACGAAACAAGGAATCATGTCTGCTACTTTTATCCATTTTGAAGATTGTTAACATGAACTCTTATCATTGTTATTCCAGAATGCTGTTCTAAATACCTCACTTAGTGCCGCTGCTGAAGAGCAAAGAAAGGTCGATGAAAAAGTACTGAAATTGGCTGAAGAGCAGAAGGTGTGTGTATTTCTCAAATTGCTCTTACAATTTTAACTCTCCGTCTCCTATGTCAAGTTCATAAATATCACTTAGGCATCATCTTGCTGATTGCAGAGGCAAAAAGAAGATCTTCATAAAAGAATAATTCATCTGGAGAAACAACTTGATGCGAAACAAGCGGTAGAGCTGGAAATTGAGCAGTTGAGAGGGTCATTGAACGTGATGAAGCATATTGAAGATGAAGGTGATCAAGAAGTATTGAAAAAAGTGGACACACTCCTTAAAAGTTTAAGAGAAAAGGAAGAAGAATACGAAGGTTTAGAAGCATTAAATCAAACTCTCATAGTGAAGGAAAGAAACAGTAACGATGAGCTGCAAGATGCTCGAAAAGAGTTGGTTAATGTAAGTCAATTAACTTAATTTTATACTTTAGTTTTGGCACAGCCTATTTGTGTTTTTAGGGCTTAGTTTCTACTGAACCACTTGGTTTGGTTTTATACTGCGGCTTGATGGTTGGGTAGATTAATGTTTCATGTCTTTCTGATTGACGGGATAAACATGGTTTCTCAGTCATTTTAGCATTGAATAAGGATGACATTATTTAGAGTTCTACGAGAAGATAATACTACTTTGTTTGTATTTTCTTGTTTTTCATTAAATTCAACTCCCTGTCTCTCTTTTGTGTGGGGTGTTTGGTGGGGTTTTGGATAATGGAGTAATTTAATTGCTCTATAGGGCTTGAAGGAACTACCAAGAGTTGGTCCAATTGGTGTTAAGAGGATGGGGGAGCTCGACAATAGACCATTCCATGAAGCAATGAAGAGAAAGTATAATGAGTCAGAAGCAGATGAAAGAGCTACGGAGCTATGCTCATTGTGGGAGGAGTACCTTAGAGATCCTGGATGGCATCCCATTAAAGTTGTCACGGTTAGCGGGAAACATCAGGTATGCTTTCATTCATGGTGGAATCTTCAGTTTTTCGGACAAAGACAATGGAATCTATAATTATTTCATGCCCGACATAAAAACAGGGTGGAAAAAATCATTACTTTGAAGGTTCTTTTTTTTTTTTTGCTTAAAATTTCTATTACAAAGATGTTTTATGCAGGTCTGTAGAATATTTATTCTGTTGGGATTAGTTGGATTTACTGTTGTGGTGGGATATAATTTCGATATACAGATGGGTTTAGAAATTTTTGCCAGCAGGGATAAAGCTTCATAAATACTATACCATCTCACTGCTCTTGGGATGAAATTTGTTAGCCTCTTTCTCTTACAACACATGACTTTTGATCATTTTTGTCGTTCCATAATACATTTTACTTTTGGACTACAAAGAGGAAAAAATAAGTGCTGTAATAATCCATGCTCCGAAATACATTTAATTCTTCTTGGTGTACAAACTATTGAAAAGAAACAAGTATATTGTAGTTTTCCAGGAGAATTAGTAGAATTTCGTAACAAGTAGGCAATTGTTTACAGGAAAAAGCTAAAAATGTCAAGAAGTTCATTTTAAGTTAAACTGCTGAAAGCCTATAAGAATGCAATTTTGAGGGCTATCTATATTGTGTTGTTTTAAATGAAAAAGGAAATTAGAAGTGTGTCTGATGGAAATGTCAAGAAGTTCACTTTTAAGTTAAAGGTCATACTTAGAAAAAGATTGAAAATTGAAGAAAGGACCTGCTAGTTTGATGCAGAAGTATAGTTACTTTGTACTTTATCTTTTCACCAAGATAGAAACATACAACTAGAGAACCAAAGGTTCTTTAGGAAACAGTAGTATCTAGCACACACTTTTGAGTTCTTCAAGAAACAAGTGAGGGCAAGGTTGGTAGGATACTGAAAACATAGCAAAAAGCAGGGTTTTAAGTGCTCATTTAAACAAAGTTACTGGGTGCATCCTGGGTAGCTGGATTTGCCTATGTTGGTACAATATTATAATGCTGGAGCTTATTCTGTCCCTCTTTCAATTCTCTAATACATTTAATGACCAGTTCTATGAATATAGATCTCCATTTGGAGGCATTGTGGAAGTGGATTCGGCCTTGGAAACATTCCGATGTGATCAATTTTTCGTAAGGGTATTAAATAGTTACAGGTAAACGATTTGCGTGGGACAGGGTAATCATGAAACCTTGGCCGATATATCTAGTGGCTCGTATTGTTTGTTGACGGTAACTTATGAATTGAGTTATTGTGCCTTTGTTGCAATTTATTTGAAATTACCGAAGTGTTTTCCGTTGTTTTTGTTTCAATCTAACTGGAATTTGACTTGCTTTTTTCCAATTCTCTATTGAGATTGAACAAATTGGGAAGTACTACTAGATATTGTTTACGTATGTTGCACTGCATAACTTGATGTAGGGATTCTATGACATATTAGGCTCCATCCAAATGTCATTTCATCATGATATTGAAGCAAATACATTTAGCACAGTGCGAACAATCTGCCACTACTGCTGTTCTAAACTGTTCTGCAGACGGTTTTTCTGCCTGAATTAGCAAATACCAGATTTGAATTTAAGGGGACATCATACAATCTTTTTGAGAATTCTTAATCTTAGTTAAGTTAGCACTTTATAGAATTAGATTGAAATTTCCTTGCGTAGCTTAAATATCACTTGTATATCTTCCAAAGAGCTAAAAATCAGTATTAACTTGTGTGCATGACATCTAAATTATGCACATCTAAATTATAATGGACACGCCAATGGACGTACATAAAACTATGATTTGGATGACTTTAGAACACTCTAATTTAATGGTAAATCTAAAACATTTGACAATCTTGCATTGAAAAAAGAAAAATAAAATGTACTGTGTCACGACCCAAAATCACAGCTCATAATGACACCTAACTCGACCCGCTAGATAAGCCAACTATAATAATAGATGCAAGACAAAAGAATATATAAGAAACTAAAATAGGATTTGTCTGAACTATTACAAATTTACCCAAGAATTGGTAGTACGAATCATGAGCTTCTAGAATTCAAAATTTACAAAGCTAATACAAATAATCACACGATCTGTTTGAAAACTACATGAACAGTTTAATAATGTCTAAAACTACCAAGGACAAGCGGTAGCATCTGTCCAGAATACATGAAGATCTTCAGGGTCAACTTCCGACTTCTCCAGCAGCTCCGCTCCAATAATCTGCACGGGGTGTGCAGAAGTGCAGTATCAGTACAACCAACCTCATATACTGGTAGTATCTTGTCTAACCTCGTCGAAGTAGTGACGAGGCTTTTTAGTTAATAGATGCTTATTGATAACACTGAAATGTAAACTAGCAATAGAACTATATCACAGTATAATAGAATAGAGTGCACGAAACGACTGTACAGAGCAATAATAGAGTACCAAAAGAATCACAATTCAACAGTTTCTAGCATCTCGACCAACCCTTAGAACGAAAACCCATGAACCACAACAAATCACCTCAAAACTTTCATAGTGTGAGAGAAGCACTCAAGACATCAGATCTAACGGCACAACAACACTCTTCGTGCATTTATCTCATCCTCACCATATGTGCGTAAAACAGTACCAACCAAATGATAGAAATACCGGTAATAGAAATGACAAGGAAGGAAATACGCAAGCAGTAATGATGGACGAGAATGTACAGAAGAACATCAGTAACAGACTAAGCGGGGAGCATAGAGGTAATGACAATAATTAGGAAAAAAGGCATAACTTCAGCTAACTAGCATGATGGAGGCATGGAGATGGATATAATAAATAAGAGAAGGGGGAGGTGTACATGTTCTTTATAATGCAACAAGTAGAGGCATGCATGGCCAACATGGAAGAAGACTCGTACCTAAGTGCAACAAAACAGATATGACATGGATACAATCATAATAACAGGAAGTAGGCATGATGTTTACAAGTTAAACAAGTAGAAGGCATAGGCGACGCAACAACGATTGAGATAGAGAATAAGGACAGAGCAGTGACGACAAGTCACATAAGAACCATAAATGCGACAGTAACAATTCAAGGTAAGACATGAAATATCTGCAAGAAAAGAATATTGTAACATAATGCATGTCTCTCGTCCTCGCTTGCACGGAAACACCCATTGTGCCATGAACTCGCAATGATACAAAAGTATTAAAGTACCTCACCAAGCATATAAATTTCAATAAAGTAGCCAGGTAGGAAGTATAAATAACATCGAGGAGAGTGTCAAACGAATATTCCAAACAAATTCTCAATCACTACTTTCCAAGCCAACAATAATTCAATCGATGCTCAAGGCTATATAATTCAAGTACTTCCACAACTCCCACGATTTTTCAACAACACAAGCAGGTAATCTAGCACCTCAAAATATCGACTATAGCAACATATTAATGACTATGCGTAGAGATGTACGAATTAGACACATCAATGTATTCTAAGAATTTCCATCAAATTGATTAAGTTATATTAGGCTAAGTCTCGACTCTAACATTTAACACTACGTTCTAAATATCTAGAAGTCAGGTCTGGCATGAAGCAAGAAGGTTATAAAATTCTACAAGGCACATTTATAACATAATCTACCCCGAGCATGACTAACCCTGGCACATACATATTCGCTCGTCACCTCATATATGTATCACCCCCGCATGTAGCAAACAATGACAAATAGGAGGAAAAACTCCCTCAACAAAGCTAGGCAAAACACTTACCTCAATTCGGCTAACTCCACACTCAATTTCCGCCTTTCCTTTACAAATTCATCTCCGCTCATCTCAGTCTAGCCCGAGACGGCTTGAATACATCACACAATGCAAGAGGAAACAATTTCAATTAATAAAGCAGTGATTTTTATTAAACTTCTAAAAATCAACAAAAATCAACTCCCCGGGCCCGCACCTCGGCATCCGATAAATCTTACAAAACCCGAACACCCACTCCGATACGAGTTAAAGCATACAAAAATTATCAAGTTCCGAAATAAATTTGCCCTTCAAATCATCAATTTACATTTTGAAAACTTTCTTAAAAAACCACCATCTTTCCCAACTCAAAACACAATTTAAATGACAAAAATAAAGATAAAATCAAGGACTATAATAAATTCTAGGTGAAGAACACTTACCCAATTGATTTGCTTGAAAACCTCATAAAGAATCGCTCAAAACCAAGCTCTACAAGTCAAATTGTGATAAAAACGGTTTAACCCTCGATTTGGGATTATATTTTGTCTGCCCAGGTTTTTATGCATCGCGAACGCGGAGATACGGTCGCGTTCGCGAAGAAGAAAATGAAGGTTGTTTTGTTTGGTCATCGCGAACGCGACGACGAGCTCGCGAACGCGGAGAAGGAAAAGCGTGACGGCTCACCATTAGCCTACGCGAACGCGAGGATAGGCATGCAAAAGCGAAAGAGGGAAAAACATAAGTACGCGTTCGCGGATAGAAGAATGTGAACGCGTAGAAGGAATGGTCACCAGTGCTCAGGGCCTGATTTTCACTACACGAACGCGGAAGGGAGTACACGAACGCGAAGAAGGAGAAGGCTGACTTTCGCGATCGCAATCGTATTCACGCGAACGCGATGAACAAATATTCCCTCCTCCAAGATTACCCTTCGCGAACGCGGAGGAGTAGACGCGAACGCGAAGGAGAAAACCAGATAACAGATATCAGCAATCCAAAAATAGAAGGAAATGGCCTGAAGCCCATCCGAAACACCCCCGAGACCCTTGGGACCCTGTCTAAACACACAAACAAGTTCTATAACTCAACACGGACTCGCTCGGGTTCTCAAATCACATCAAACAACTCCGAGACGACGAATCGCACCAAGAATTGAACTTATGAATTTTCAAATCTTCTAACTTCTAAAACTCGTGCCGAAACCAATCAACCCAACCTGAAATGACGTCTAATTTATAGGCAAGTCCCAAATGACATGACTAAGCTATTCCAACTCTCGGAATCGCGTTCCGACCTCGATATCACCAAAGTCAACCATTGGTCAAACCTTTCCATTTCCAACTTCAACTTTCGCCGAAATGTCTCAAATTATCCTACAAACCTCCAAATCCAAATCCGGATGCACGTCTAAGCTAAGTTGCTCGGACACGGGTGCGGGTGTCCGACACGGGTGCGGATCTAGAGGTCGGATCTTTCAAGATGTGAATTTTAAGATTCGGTGACACGGATCCTACTATGGATACGGGTGCAGGGATCCGGTTAAAAATAATTAAAAAAAAAGAAAAATCTCTCTAATTTATGAGAAATTTTATGGAATACTTACGTATAGCTTGTAAAGTGTTAAATTCCTTTTTATTCTCAAGTTGTAGATAAGTAAAAGATTGATTTCCTAGATAAGATATGCTATTTTCTTCAAATTTATCCTAGTTTTAGTTCTGATTTCGAAAATCAAATTGTATTTCATATCGAATTTTTCTGTCCGCCGTGGTCAAAGTACCCAAAATTGTTTGACCGGATCCGGTCGGATCCCATACCCACACCCATACTAGTGTCGTGTCAACACGGGTGCGGCACCTAAACTGCCATGTCGGAGCAACTTAGTGTCTAAGTCCAAATTCACCATACAAAGTTGCTGACCTCATCCAAAACTCATTCGGGAGTCGTTTACACAAAAAGTCAAATTCTCACCGCTTAAGCTTCCAAAACTAGAATCCTTCTTCCAATTCGACTCCGAATCATCCAGTACCTGAATCCAATCATGTACGCATGTCGATATACATAATGTGAGGCTGCTCAAGGACTTATGCCACCGAACGGAGCTTAAATTTTCAAAACGACTGGTCGGGTCGTTACATACTGTGGTGTTTGAGGCCAATTTAAAGGTCAAGTAGGAAAATGAAGCACATATTTACTACCCATTGAACTTGTCAAAAAAGTATTTATAAGGATGTGAAGATATAAACAATAATATGATTTGTATTGTTTTTCATAAATTTGAAGTAAATTTCTGATTTAATATAGACGAAGTTATAAAATATTAGAGCACGCATGGATAGGATAGTATCACGAACTTGTATAATTGAAATTTGAATTTTTAAGAAAGAAAGAAATTTTACACAAATAAAATTTTAGTGAAACAAAATAACAACTTCACTTAGTGACATTTGGGAAATGAAAAGTTGAAGCAGAGCAGAAGATTCCTCCAGTAAATGCAATTACCAATTAGCTTTGGTGAGTGTCTTTTTAATCTTTATTTTTTCCGGTGCATAATGATGGTAGGAAATTCTTGATTTGTTTTGGATTTTCTTTGTTGTGAGTGAGGGAGTCTGGTTTGTTGATCTTAGTTGGATCTGTTGAATGGTTATTACTGATAGATTCACATAAACTCTATGTTATATATGCTGGATTTCAGCTAGATACTTCTAGGTTGTTTTCCTTTGATTTACTTTATTTGTAAAACAAAACACAGAATTTGTAGTTGCGAGTTCTCCCTGCGATTTGTGGATTCTGATTTATTTATATGCTGTTATTACCTCTTTCAGAATGTGATAGACGATGAAGATGAAAAGCTGAAAGACTTGAAGAAAAACTATGGTGAGGAAGTGTACAAAGCTGTCACAGCAGCTTTGATGGAGATAAATGATTACAACCCGAGTGGAAGATATATCATCTCGGAGCTCTGGAACTATGCAGTAAACCAGAAGGCTACTTTGGAGGAGGGAGTTACTGTGTTACTAAACCTGTGGAAAAAGAAGAGATGAACAGACTGAGAGTTTGATGCATCCGTGCGCTTTACCTTAGCTCTTTAGGCAGCCCTGGTAGCACGGGGGGTGGTGATAACGAGAGACAACTACTTTAAACTCCTAACAACAATTTGAACCATGTTGCATGGATTCTTGTCTGAATAAGAATTAAGACACGCCTCTGTTTGTTTGGCCTGTCTTTATCCTTTTATTTTGGGCTTGAGCTCGAAGGGTATAATGCTCTTCCTCTTGACTGAATTTGGTCTTCCTTTGCAGATCAGGCTGAATTTTGCCTGGTAGCGAGGATGCATAAATATGCTTGAGCCTATCACTTCTTTTCTTTAATTCAATCTACCGACAACCTGAAAGGCTAATTTGGCAGTTGAAAAGAATTGAGTCAACGAGGCATCCTGTTTCAAGCTTAAAGGCCTGTAAGTTTTCTTTTGCTCACGTCACTCTTTAAAATTCCAAGTGAACTTATTTAACTGGACATAGAGTTTAAGAAAAAAATAAAGGCTTTTAAAATTTGTGGTCCTAAATAAGTAAAAAAAAGGCCGATAGTATTTGTTTGGTTATAAAAGTTTCTCATTAAGGATAAAATTATAAGTTTAAACTAAATTATTACCAAATTTAGAAAGGGGTTATTCTTTTTGGAACAGACCAAAAAGTAAATAGGTTCATATAATCTGGAACAGAGGGAGTATAACTTTCACATTTCACATTTTTAATTTCAACGACACCTTCCATGGATATTGCGAGTGATGTAAGCCAACGTTTTCATGTGACGTTCTCCTTTCGATATTGCTATATTCTGTAGAATTTATGAGAACATTTGAGATGAACGCTAAGTAGCATAGTTGAGATTGCAGATATGACATTTAAAGATACAAAGTCACTCGAGTTAGTTCTCTAGTAAATTTGCGCCCAAAAACATTATCTTCCATCCAAATGGGAATTTTTTTTATGTGCTCGTCATTTAAGAGAGCTTGAATATTCAGATCAAAGTGGCGGCTAATTTAAATAAGTTGAATTATTCGATGGAGGAAAAAAGAAAATATGTACTAGTGAAGTATGAGCGTGATATATATGATGAAAAACTATGAGATAAGCATTACATCTCATGCGACATCTTGTGACTAACTACTAGTTTGACTTGTATAGAGGCAGTATATAGAAGTAAGAATTACAAGAAAATACATATGGCTTCACACCATGACAAAAAATGACCCATGTTTTTAAGCTTTACTCATCCTAGCCTATATTGTACATATTTTGAAAGCACTAGCAAATTCAAAATATGTGTTCTTACAATCATTGCTTCTAAAAGTTATGGAATTAAATTTGTGTTCTTACAACATTGCTTTTGCTCTCTTCTTCTCACATCCTCGACATATGCTTCAAGGGACTGTATATTTTCTGCTTCTCCTCTTGTGTCACCTAGTTGCAATGTAAGAAAATTGAAGAGTAAAAGTCCACCATTGAAGATCATTCAAAGCTTTGCTTTCGAAAATGGTTTTTATTTTTTATTTTGTTAGTTTTTTGGATTGGGCGTTATTCAAATTGATTGAATATCAAAAGAAGTTCAAAATTTATATTTGAAGTGATTTGGAGTAGATTTGAGCAAGATTTGAATTAAATTTCAGAGAAGACGCAAGAAAGAAGACGAAGTCAGTTTTTTGTATATGTATAATCTTGTATAATAGTGTATAAACACATCTTATACACTATTATACACTTTTATACACATTTATACAAGCGTCTGTAGACGAACTTCTTTCACGATTTTCAGTTGCAATCTTGTTCAAAATCAGTCCAAATCTCCATGAAATGACTTCAAATTTTATATACAACCTCCTTATACTATTTCTAACAAGTCTAAATAACACTCACTCCAAATTTCTCTCAAAATCAATTCGGAATTTAAACCCACATGTTTAAACTTGTTAAAAATTTAATTTTCACCGCCCAAATGGATTTTGTTTGTTGAACTAATATTTGAGTCACAATTACTTATTCGAATATTAACTTAAATGTTTGAGGAATTCTTTTAAAAAATTAAATAGTAATTTTGAGAACCTATTAGAGTTGGATGTTGAGTTTTAGCCTATTATTTTTGAGCTAGTTGATTGTAAATTAAAATATGAGCTATAAAATTGAAAAACATAAATCTCAGATATTCTAATGTAAAATTTTCCCTACATAGAAACTGTAAAGTCCCGTAAAAGTTGGTAAGGTTTTAAACTTTAAAGTGCGCCAACGATCATTAGACATAACGTTTTGCATGTCAAAGAAGACTTCGGACTAGGGTCTGAGGAGAGTTATAGAAAGCCAAGTTGGTAACTACGCAGTGGACTAAGGTTTCAAATGAGTTTGCACATGATTCAACTTCAAACAAGCACAACTCTCAATATATAAGAGTTATGTGATGCAAATCTATCAAACAAAATTTCTTGAGTCTAATTTCCAATTCTTCAAACTATTTGTCATTTGTGTTACAGAAAATATTGAAAACCAATAGGTCAATAGAGTAAAGAACAAGTAAAAATAATTTTATGACAAATACAGAATGGTCGAGCAGCAAGGCATTTTCAGAAAATAATCTTTAGGAAAAGAAATTTTCCCAGGATATAGTGCCTACTCTGAGTACACTTTGATTTCTTCTACCACAAGAACTCAACCCAATAGGGAGGAAGAATTTGTATAAGCTGAAATAGGAGATTAACGAAGAAGGAATATCAACACTTTAAGAATGAAGAAATCTTTTTGATGAATAGGAGATGGATGTTAATAAGAATAATTCTACTTTATTAGCTAAAAAAAGAAGAAAGAAATATCTACTTCATGTCGTTGTCTGCAAAGCCTTTGTAGAGACTCCCAACGGAACTAACTATTAAAAAAAAAAGAAAAAAGCCTTTGGGAGAGTGATTACAAACTCAAACAACGCAACCTTTGTGAATGAAGGGTACATTAGTTTTTCAATTATCTCAATATCTTATATTTATATATTATTATATATACAACAACCTCCACTTATTATCTATACTATATAAAAAATAGGAACCTCCAATTAAAAAGTCAAATTACTTTAGTACCCTCCTTACTAAAACCTAATTACCGTACCTGGCGCAGAAAATATATACGGACCGATGATCATTCGGAGAGCTTTTACTTATCCATGTCAACGGGTACGCTCCTTAAAAAAACGTAAATAAACTTCTTCACCTCTTTCGTTCTTCTTTATAAGTATTTGTACTTTTTCTTTTGTTCTTCAACTATCAATTTTTGATACTTTTTCAAGCCCCCACAACTAGTTCAACCCCAATTAAGAAGGCCTGTCTCAACATCGTTGTTTTTATGGCGTTTCAAACAAGTAAATTTTCATCTTTTTTACTCTATTGTTTGCGTTTTTGGCCTTCTAGTTCGGAAGTATGTTAAAGAATTTTCTATTCTGACCCATGATAGTGGCTATCCAAGTTAGAAAACCACGTAAATTTATTGGTGAAATACTTTTATTTTTTGTGGTGTGTGTATATGAGAACCATGCCCTGTTATGTATTTTTCCTAATATGCTAGAAGAATTGAGATAGAGTTTGTCAGAGAGTTTGCCTTTTGTTTTTTTTAAAACAAAGGTTCTTAAGCGAGAATACTAGGTTTTGATATATCCAATTTGTAAATTTAAAACTAAATTTAATGTTATTCTAATATGCATGTGTTTACTATTTTATTTTATATACTGTATTAGAAAATAATATAAAATACACGTGCTACACACGTGTAGAGAGACTAGTATAATAATAATATGTGGACTCGAAAAAAAAGGAGGATGATACATATATTTGTCTAACACATAACTAAAGGTAGCTAATCAGTATTGAACCTTTAGAATGAATATGATATAAAATTGTTTACCCTTAAAATTGGATAACAATTGAACTTATAATGTGGTTTTAAGGATATGTAATTTTATTTAACACCAACAAATAAATAAGAAGATTAATGATAGTAATCAACAGTCAAGTAAAGAAAATCAGTGTTTGAATAGAACTCAGCCCTAGAGTTAGAGTACCCTTGAACTGGTTGATGCAAGAACAATATAAATATAACAAGCTGATGAACAAGAGTATAAGCGAGAAAGAGAATTATATTGCTTTTGTGTCTCTCAACAATGTGTCTTACAAATGATTAATACTCCCCTTTATATAGTAGAGGAATTCTACTTATGGTATATTCTAATTACAGAAGGAAATCCCATAATTACCTGATAAACCGTTTCTGATTTGATCCGCTCCGAGATTCACGCCATGATCCTCGACCAGTCACAATATTATTGTACTATCTTCGATCTTACTCGATGTCTATTTCATTTGGCTCCGATTTCTACCAGCCTCATCTTGACAGGTACCTTAATTCCGCACTCGGTACCTTATCCTTGTGTTTTAGTCTGTTCCGTTACGAAGCTGTCCTTCGATGTAACCTCCCGGTATCGGTCAAATAGTAAAATCGGGAGAGCCCGGTTTTAACCGTATACAGATAGTCCCCTCGTTTTTTGGAGTGTAATGACAAGAAACGAATCGAGCCTTTGATTTTTTACTTCGACCCGTCATGACTTCATCCCCGTGACGTAAGCAACGAAGTGAACGAACGTCCCATCGGTACATTTCCCCAAATCATTAATGAGTGTCAATTGGTGGTCGGCGACTAGTGCTTTTGAATTGTCGCCGTAAATCCCATAAATAGGCCATCTCCTCATTAATTCAAACTTTACTTTCACTTTCACTTTCTTCTAATCTCCAAAGCTTTTACTTCATCTAAGTTCTTTCCTTCTACAAATCTTCAGGTTTCGCTGTTGATATTTTCTCAAACATCAAGTCTTACTACCTTCTTCATTCTTCAAACTCATACAAAAATAGAAAAAACATCAAAAACGGTACCGCAAAAAGAGGCTGCTTCACCTTCTCAACCGCCCGACAGGAAAACACCGGTGGAACCTCGCCTTGAGGAGTGTATTCCTGGTGGGTGTGCGTTAAAATACGACTTCAAAACCGTTAAGGCTTCATCGGTTCCAGGTTGTTGCGAGTCAGTGTCGAGATATATATGCTCGATAACTGAGGGATACCTCGAGCATGTAAAGAAAGGCTGCAACTAGGGGGATAGAGAGGTGGTGATCTTGACCCTTGAAGAGGACATAACTACCCATGTGGAAGGGTTTCTAAGTATTTACACTTACCCTTTCATGCTGGGCCCCTTTGACCCCGTCATTGTCGACTTCTGTCGTCAATATCAAATAACTATAGGCCAAATCCATCCCTTCTTTTGGCGAATAGTCATCCTGCTCCAATTCTTCTCGAGCAAAGTCGAGGGGATGTCTTTACCCTCGACCACCTCATTAGATTGTACAACTCCCATATCTATCGAGGCGGGTTGATTAAACTCCAACGTCGAGCTACCAAGGTGATGTTCTCGAGCATCGACGAGGACAAAGATCAAGGCGGGATGGGCATGTTTGTTCAAGTGAGGACTTCCGACCTAATGCTGGCAGAGAAGATGCCATTTCCTGAGAAATGGAACATGAAGCATAAGTATTATCTCACTGCTAGCTTCCATGAATTATTTCATTCCTTTGCTTTTCCTTATTAATGTCTTCTTTCATGATGTAGTGATTGCTTGGATGCCCCGTGCGATCCCTGACCTTGAGAGCTGGGTACGAAACCTTGCCTCGACCTCCATATGTACTGAACGCAGTTGGCATGATTTAGCGAAAGGCTGATGAGAGGCCAAGATTTATGGTAAACCCCCTTTTCATATATCTGATGATTTGATCAAAATATATTTCTCATACTTACCCAGTTTTCTAGTGTGTAGGCCTGGGCAAAGATGCGGTCATGAGGCCCCCGTCTGGAGAGAGGAGACTTCGGTCGCGGTTCCAAAATTGGCGAAGGATAATAAAAGGAAACATGCCTCGACATCTGGGATCCCAAAGCCCAAGAAAAAAACCTGTTCGCAATTCGAAGACAAATACTGCTGCCCTTCCTGTTGATGTACTTCAGCGTCTAAGGGACAAAGAAGAAGAAGAAGACGAAGACCCTATACTGGTGGCTCGAGTGAAGAAAACAATCGAGGCCCCAAAGGCCGCTGAATTGGTGGTGATTGGTGAGGTCCCGCCTCGAACTGAGGGGGTCTTGCAGAAGGACTCGGGCAAAGTCCCCGAGTCATCGGAGATCGAAGATGCCCTGAACAACGATGGGTATGTCTGAAGGGACCGATCCTGAAGCCCTTACGATTGAAAAGAACGCCCCAAGTGGCTCACTTGGGGTAATAGTAATCGAAGATTCGCCTACTCTCCTTGCTTTTTCCGAAGAGGCAATTTGGGATGCCAAGCTTTGAGGACCCCAGAGGTAGACGAAATTCATGGAGGGGAGGACCCCTTTCGTGATTATTCCAAGGTCGAAGATGCTACCGGCTTGAGTGATGCATCGATTCTCTTTGATGAGGCACAAAAATCCTTGAATCGGGTGAGTCTCAACTCCCTTTGTCTATTTCATACTTAGCTTATTTCTTCTCTTCCTGTCTAATTTCCTTTCCTTTTTCTGTATAGGCTTTGGCACTCCATCAGGAGGCATTTTCTAAGTCCCGAGCAGAGCTGAGTCGATGTGAGGCCGGCCTTCGAGGGCTCTCGGAAGAAAATAATGCCCTCAAACTTATCTGTGGGTAAAAAGAAGAGGATATCAAAGACCTCCAAGCTGAGTTGGCTAAGGCTCACAAGGATCAGGCCGAACTGATCGAACATGTAATGATAATCTTAAAATCTCATGGGCTTGATTCAGTAATCGAGGCTAACATTTCAGTCTCACAGCTGCAGCAGAAGATCGAGAGAATCGAGCAGTTCCGCAAGGAGATAAATACGATGAAGGCGGAGTTCTTGGGGTGGAAAGATGGCATGGACCGCCTTGCTGCAGAAAAGAGACTGCTCGAGCCCAATTGGCATCGGTCGAAAGCAGCTTCAAGGCATGAAGGGGAAAAGCTCAGCTCATGCAAAGAACATAGAGGAGCTCGAGGCTCGGTTGGCTTCCGAACTTGCGAAGGCCAAATTTGAGGCCGAAAAGGCAAAGGCCGAGGCTGAGGCGATCGTGGACGTCTACCGGACCGATGCTGAAGCTGATCAAGTCCAAGCGAGAGAGGCTGCTGAGAATGCTCAAACTCGAGCACATTGGATTGCTGAACTCGCCAAATGCCAATCTTAGAGGGAAACCCTCGAGGAGATCCACGCTCGAGGTTTCGATCTTACCGAGGAGATAGTAAAGGCAAAAGAGCATGAAGCTGATGCTAGAACATTGGCCTTTTCTGATGACCACGACGATGATGATGATGGCATCAAGAGTGGGTCCGAAAATGGGGAGGACCTCAATGAGGAAGCGACCCCCAAGAATAGTTAGGAGCCTTTGTATTTTTTCTTCTCCTTTTTATTTTGTGTAGGACCTCGATCGGTCCTTCGTAAATATCTTCATATGTATAAAACTCTTCTTTTTTTCTCAGTCTTATCTTTATCTCGATTTCTGCCTTGTGAAAATTCTGATTCGCTTATGCCTTATGAAAATTTTGATTCACTTTTGCCTTGTGAAAATTTTGTTCGTAAATTCGAAGCTTAGGCAACTTGACCGAGGTCGAGCTGATGTAGTCTCTATAGTCGAGTGAGTATTTGCTCGAACTCGAATTAGGATGTACCTTAGGTTTTAGTTGAGTGAGGATGATTCCTCGAACTCAAAAAATATAACGGCCCTTTGGCTCTTGAATTGGGATGATATGGCTTCAAAAGAGTGGCTTTTTTCCCTTTTCGGCTTAAAAAGCTAATCATATAAAAATTTGTCATGCCTTAGCACGAAATAAGTCTGTACCCATTAGGTTTTTCGGGGTTTAGTGTTACCGAAACCCTTTGCTTTTTTGTGCCTTAGCACAAAAAATAAAATTGTTTGAGGGATCAAATAATTCGATACCCCTTAGGGTTTTTTCGAGGGATGACGTTGTCGAAACTCTTTTGTTATTTTGCCGAGGGTAGACTTTTTAATTGGTTTATAAAAGTATTTGAAGGCCTATTTTCATTACGGAATTCGGACGTCATCGAACCGTGTTAGTTTGGCCGTAGCCTTGGGATTTTCCTCTTGGGCTTATACCGATTACACTCAGTCCCCGAGTGGGGTGGACTTGACTTATAAAATCGAGGATTGCCCTTTTAAGGTCTACAGTCTCGAGATTTAATAATTCGATCATGTCGATTTTCGGGCGGCAGTTCTCGAGTATGGAGTAAGTTGTACGAACTTCAGTTGTGATCGACCCTTAAGCCAGTTTCTACAATAGATCATAAGTATGAAATTGTAAAGTATAAATTTTTCTAAGGCACGGAGCATCTGGTAAGGAAAAATACTTCTTTCAATAGATTATACATGCGTACATGTTTTGTCATTAGGGCTCGAGTAATCTACATGGACACGGTTCATTCGACCGTTTTGTCTTTTACAAAATTTACCTATCGAGACCCTGTTGACACGAAGTATTTTCATTGTAATCATCCGAGGGTGATGCCCCCCAGTATTCGAGGTTGATTGTAAAAAAGCCTCGGATACTGTTGAATTGCTCTAAGTAGCACGAACAATGGTTGCCCCGTTAAAAACCTCGCCGAAAAACCCATTTGGGATAAAAACAGGTCTAAGGGAAAAAGAGTGCAACACATGCTTTCAGACCTAAGGACTTCGTGTTTGGAGAAAACTTTGATGTTTTTGATCGAACACCTGCAACTAGTTAGTATAAAATATAAATAAGAATAGAAAAGGTCATACCTCAGCAATAATATCATTTGAGGAGTGATATGTTCCAATTATTTGGTAATTGTTCGCCATTCATCATGCCAAGTTTGTAGGAACCTTTTTCGACGATATCGAGGACCTGATATGGTCCCTACCAATTTAGGCCAAGTTTTCATTTGTTTGGATCTCGAGTATTGAGGGTGACTTATCTCAGAACTAAGTCCTTGATTCTAAAGTTTCAAAGATTGGCTCTTTTGTTGTGGTACATTTCGATCCGCTGCTTCTGTGTGGCCATTTGATGAGGGCAGCTTCCTGTTTTTCATCTAGCAGTTCGAGGCTTGTATTCATAGCCTCGTGATTTGACTCTTCCATTGCATATCGAAACCTGATGCTAGGTTCCCCGTCTTCGACTGGGATTAGAGCTTATACACCATATACTAAAGAGAATGGTGTTTCCCCCGTACTGGATTTTGACGTTGTTCGATATGCCCAGAGGACCTCGGGAAATATTTCTCTTCATTTTCCCTTTAGCGTCGTTCAATATTTTCTTTAGATTTTGAATGATGGTCTTGTTTGTTGATTCGGCTTATCCGTTCCCACTAGGGTTATATGGAGTTGGCAAGATCCTTTTTATTTTGTGATCTTCGAGAAAATTTTTTACTTTGCTGCCGACGAATTGCTTTCCATTGTCGCATACGATATCGCAGGCATCCCGAATCGACATATGATGTGGTCCCAGATGAAGTTTATAACTTCTTTTTATCTGACTTTCTCGAAGGCCTGTGTTTCAACCCACTAAGAGAAATAATCAGTCATAAATAAAATCAATTTAGCTTTACCTGGGGCCGATGGCAGAGGGGCGATGATATCCATCTCCCATTTCATGAAAGACCATGGGGATATGACTGAATGGAGTTTCTCTCCGTCCTGGTGGATCATCGGTGCATAACTTTGGCACTTGACGCACTTTCGAATGAATTCCTTAGTGTCCTTTTCCATATTGGCCCAATAGTATCCTGTTGTGATGACTTTCTAAACCAACGATTCAGCACCAGAATGATTTCCGCAAGTGCCCTCGTGAATTTCTTGTAGGATGCAGTCGGTGTCTCCCGGACCCAAACATATTGCCAATGGTCCGCCAAACATTCTTCTATATAGTGTTCCATGTTCAACCAATGTGAATCGTGCGACCTTAGTACGTAGAGTCCTTGATTCCTTAGGGTCCGATGGAAGCTTCCCTTTTTTTAGATACTCGATATATTTATTCCTCCAATAAGGTAAGACTTGTAGAGTTTATTTCGGCATGTCCTTCTTCGATAAGTGACTTTGAAAGTTGTACGATAGTCCCCGAACTAATTTCGTTGTATTCGGCCGATGACCCCAAATTTACAAGGCCATCCGCCTCACTGTTTGTTCTCGAGGTACATGTTGTAGGGTCCATTCTTTAAACCGATGCAGTGTCATCTGTAGTTTGTCCAAGTACCTCTGCATTCGATCTTCTCGAACCTCAAAGGTATTGTTGACTTGGTTCACCACAAGTAGGGAGTCACATTTGTCCGCGATGACCTCTGCTCCCAAACTCTTAGCTATCTTGAGACCTGCAATCATGGCCTCATACTCGGCCTCATTGTTAGTCAACTTGGAAGTCTTGATAGATTGTCTAATTGTGTTTCCCGAGGGCGGATTCAAAACAATGCCTAGACCAGACCCCCTCACGTTTGAAGCACCGTCTGTGAAAAGGGTCCATACCCCCGATGATGCACCCATTTTTAATAACAGTTCCTTTTCGACCTCGGGTATGAGGGCTGGCGTAAAGTCGGCCATGAAATGTGCTAAGATTTGAGACTTGATGGCCGTTCGGGGTTGATACTCGATATCATACCTACTGATTTCGATGGCCCATTTGGCCAATCGGCCCAAGAGTTCGGGCTTATGCAAAACATTGCGAAGAGGATAAGTGGTCACCACACAAATTGGGTGACATTGAAAATATGGTTTTAATTTCCTAGAGGCGCTTATTAGGGGAAGCGCCAATTTTTCTAAGTGTGGGTACCGGGTCTCGACCTCACCTAAAGTTCGACTAACATAGTAAAAGGGAAATTGCGTACCTTGCTCCTCTCGAACCAGGACCCCACTTACTGCAACTTCCGAGATTTCTAAGTATAAGTAGAGCTGCTCATCCGCTTTTGGAGTATGAAGTAGTGGAGGGCTCGAGAGGTACCACTTTAATTCTTCCAATGCTTGTTGGCATTCCGGGGTCCAAGAAAAATTCTTCTTCTTTTTGAGCAGTGAGAAGAACCTGTGACTTCTATCTGAATATCTCGAGATAAATCGGCCTAGGGCGGCTATCCACCCTGTTAATCTTTGTACGACCTTAACACTGTCTACGACTGTGATGTCTTAGATTTCCTTGATCTTATCGGGGTTGATCTTGATCCCCCGATTTGACACCATAAAGACGAGGAACTTTCCCGAGCTGACCAGAATGCATATTTCTCCGGTTTGAGCTTCATGTTGTATTTCCTTAGTATATCGAAGGTCTCCTGCAAATGTATCAAATGGTCCTCTGCTCGCAGGGACTTAACTAGCATATCATCAATATGGACCTCCATTTATTTACCTATTTGTTCTTCGAACATTCGATTTACTAAGCGTTGATAAGTGGAACTAGCTTTTTTTAGTCCAAACGACATTACATTATAGCAATAGGTGTCGTACTTAGTGATGAACGAAGTCTTTTGCTGATCCTCCGGGTTCATTTGTATTTGATTGTTCCCGGAGTAAGCATCGAGAAAACTAAGGATCTCATGGCCGGTCGTGGCATCGATCGTGCGATCGATATTCGGCAGAGGAAAAAAGTATTTAGGACATGCTTTGTTTAAATCTTTATAGTCTACGCACATCCTAAGTTTATTTCCCTTTTTAGGGACTACAACTACGTTTGCTAACCACTCAGGGCATTTTACTTCCTGAATGGATCCTATCTTGAGAAGTCTAGTTGCCTCTTCCTTGATGAATGCATGCTTTACCTCGGACTGGGGCCTCCTCTTTTGTTTCACTGGGCGGAACTTCGGGTTCATGCTTAGTCGATGTGTAGTGATCTCCATCGGGATCCCTGTCATATCTAGGTGGGACCAAGCAAAACAATCCATATTATCGATAAGAAATTTAATGAGTTTTTCCCTGACTTCGGGGGTTCACCCCGTACCCAGGTATACCTTTCGATCGAGTAGGTATTCGATTAGTATGACTTGTTCCAGATCTTCGATTGACGATTTGGTTGCGTCAGAATCCTCGAGGATTATGAAGGATCGAGGAATCCAATAATCATCGTCCTCGCCCGTTCCCTGCTTCTCCGACTGAGTCGAGGCTGGTGGCTGTGGTTGCTATTTAGCTTCCTATTTTCCTTTGGACTCCGATCCCTTTGTGGACGAAAGAGTCAATATCGGTGTCACTTCATCGAATGCAAACATTTCTTTTGCCCCATACACCATTTTTACTCCATCCGGCGTCGAGAATTTCAGCATTTGGTGAAGGCTTGAAGGGAATGCCCTCATATTGTGAATCCAGGGTCTCCCGAGCATGGCGTTGTATCTCATATCACCCTCGATCACATGGAACTTGGTTTCCTGAATAGTCTCAGATACGTTTACTGGTAAAACAATTTCACCTTTAGTTATTTCACTTTCCATATTGAAATAATTGAGAACCTGAGCTGCGGGTACAATCTGATCCTGTAGGCCGAGCTGCTCTACAACCCTCGATCAAATAATATTGGCCGAGCTTCCTGGATTAATTGAAACACGTTTAACCTGAATTTTATTCATAAGGATAGAGATTACCAACACATCATTATGGGGTTGTGAGATCCCTTCTCCTTCCTCATCGTTGAATGATAAAGTGCCTTCTAGTTCATAGTCCCGAGTTCGTCTTTTCTGGTGATTGATACTTTAGTGTGTTTGAACATGGGCCCTTGTGGAATATTGACCCTACCAACGATCATGTGAATCACGTACTATGGTTCTTCCTGTTTGCATCTCTGTCTCAGAAATGGTTTTTAGCTCGGTCGCTCAACAATTCTCGAAGGTGACCCTCGTTGAATAGACGGGCCAACTCCTCCCTTAGTTGTCTGCACTCTTCAGTTCTGTGATCATGTGTACCATGGTATTTTCATATTTGATTGTGGTTTCTTTGGGACGGATCAGTATTTAGGGGTCTGGTCCATTCTAGTATCCTTGATTCTACCAATGGCTGACACAATGCCTGATGCGTCGATGCTGAAGTTGTATTCTGATAATCATGGTGCCTCTGTGGGATCAACATGTTTATCGAAGCCACTTTTTCTCATGATCCCTCGAGAGCTCTGTCCTCGATCGTTCCTTCGATCATTTCGGATGGGATTGTGTCCTAGGATTCTATTTCTACGATATATTTTGTATGGTTGATATCAATCTGTGTTCGACCGAGGTTCTCTGTCGATATCCCTCTGAGTTCTGACAACGGTCCTGTTTAGATAAACGGAACCGGAAGGTGTCCCTAGTTGATCATCCTCGACCCTAATCTTTGACTGGTACCGATTATGCACATTGGCCCAGGTTACCGCCAGATATTCAATTAAATTTTCTTCAGTTGTCGTGATGCAACCGAACTTCGTTCTTTCAAACCTTGAGTAAAGGCTTGAACAACCCAATCATCTGTGACCGGTGGTAGTTTCATGCATTCCAATTGGAATCGAGATACGAACTCCCTCAATATTTCGTTGTCTTTTTGTTTCACCTTGAAGATGTTCGACTTCCTAGTCCCAACCTTTATTGCCCTGGCATATGACTTTACGAAAGAGTCTGCAAGCATGGCGAAGGAATCTATGGAATTAGGTCGCATATTGTGATACCATATCATTGCCCCCTTCGATAGAGTTTCTCCAAATTTCTTCAGTAGAACAAATTCGATCTCATCATATTCTAAATCATTTCCTTTTATTGCGCATGTATAGAAGGTGACATGCTCATTAGGATCGATGGTCCCGTTGTACTTGGGGATTCCGACATGTGAAATTTCTTTGGAATGGGATTCAGAGCCGCACTGGGGGGAACTACTTCTGCACGAACTTCTTCGAGTCCATACCTTTTAAAATCGGTGGTTCCCCCGGTATTTGGTCAACTCGGGAGTTGTATGTCTCTACTTTCTTGTCATTTTCCTCGATTTTCTTTTCTCCCGATTCAATTCTTTTAGTGAGATCCTCGAGCATCTTCGTAATGGCGGGATCAGTCCCTGATTCATTAGCGTTCGATCTTTCCGGTACTGGCTCAGTCCTGTTGATGACTTCTGTTCGACCCCACTCGACGTTCGATGCTGATTTTGTAGTTGTGCTATATTAGCTTGTTGAACCTGTAACATTTCAAATATCAACTGGAGGCTGACTCCACCATCTCCTCCGCCCTGCGTACCTCGACCACCATATCGACCTTCTCTGCGTATGCTACCTTCAGGATCGGCGCCCAAATTTGCATTTAGGGCAATATTTGAACTGACGTCGACATGATTTGCAATTGGTACTCTCTCGAGATCAGCCTGAGGCACCTCGATCCCAGGGGCGACTATATTGTCGTTTTTCCCGTGAAATCCGAGGCCGTTGTCACCATGTGTGGGCGGTGTTTATGAATTTGACATGTTTTATCTTGAAAACAAAAACATTTACAAGCAAGCATAAAGTAGTGTGTGTTATTGGAATCAGTATTAAGCAATCACTATTATCCTTAGCCCCACGGTAGGCACCAAACTGTTTACCCTTAAAATTTGATAACAATTAAACTTATAATGTGGTTTTAAGGATATGTGATTTCACTTAACACCAACTGATAAATAAGAAGATTAATAATAGTAATCAACAGTCAAGTAAAGCAAACCAGTGTTTGAATAGAACTCAGCCCTCGAGTTAGAGTACCCTCGAAAAGGTTGATGCAAGAACAATTTAAATATAACGAGCTGATGAACAAGAGTATAAGCGAGAAACAAAATTATATTGCTTTTGTGTCTGTCAATAATGTGTCTTACAAATGATTATAATTCCCCTTTATATAGTAGAGGAATTTTACTTATGGTATAACTCTAATTACAGAAGGAAATCCCATGATTACCTGATAAACCATTTCTGATTTGATCCGTTCCGAGATTCACGCCATGATCCTCGACTAGTCACGGATTTCTTGCCTTTCTATTATTGTGCTATCTTCGATCTTACTCGATGTCTATCTCATTTGGATCCAATTGCTACTAGCCCTGATCTTGACAGGTACCTCGATTCCGCGCTAGGTACCTTATCCTCGTGTTTTACTCTGTTCCGTTATGAAGCTGTCCTTCGATGCAACCTCTCGATCTCGGTCAAATAGTAAAATCGGGTGGGCTCGATTTTAACCGTATACAAAAATCAATATTCGTATTATACATGAGTTTTTGTTCTGCAATGGCAACACCGATTAACACAGGCCTTGTGCTCAATCCCGTTTCAGCAAGTACTATAGGATTCACCATTAAATCCATAGAAAACAACCTCTCACTTTCTTACTTGCACTGGAAATCTCATCAAGAACGTCCACAACTGTTCAATATCTTCTATAGGCGATAAGACTATTAAGAACAAAATTCAACCTTCTCGTTGTTGAAAAGCAACAATGCATACAATCAAACATGAGCTTTAACGGAATATCAATTTATTTGTATTCATTATCACCCCCACTATTGCATGAATATATTTACGCACTAGAAATGTAACATGTATGTTAGTATTTTGAATAATTCTTGACGATTTATTCCTTGAACTCTTAGAATATAAATATCAAATTATAACTGGCATTCACATGAAAGAGGAGATATCGTACAAGCTTATCTCTTTTAAAATAGTGATAGCCTTATATTTCCCATGGCTTTATCTATATTCTCACCTAATAAAGGTTTTATGAGAAGATCTACCAACATCTGTTTATAGTGTACACTCAATGTAGCATTATGACACATAATGGATAGCATCGAATTACGTGGCCACACTTTATGTATATACCATTCTCTAGATACGTATTGTAACGATTCAACTGGTTGTTTTGAGTTCTAACATCTTGTTCCGTAATTTAAAGTAGGTTCATTTGATGTTTTATTACTTGGGAGTATGAGTGATTTTGGTCCCAAGAGATTTGGAAGTGATTTTGAACACTTAGTTCCTAAATGAAAACTTTAAGTTAAAAGAATTGACCAAAGTTTAACTTTTATGTAAACAGATTCGAAATCAAGTTTCAATGGTTCCAATAAGTCTGTGTAATAATTTTGAACTTATATGTATGTATGTTTGGATTTAGTTTAGACGAATTGATCAAAGTTTAACTTCTAATTAAACAAATTCAAAATCGAGTTTAAATAGTTCAGATAGGTTTGTATGATACTTTCTGACTTGTATGTATGTTTTGATTTGGTTTTGGAGGTTCCTAGAAGAATTTGATACCTTTTGTTGAAAGTTAATAATTTGAAAAACTTAAGAGTTCATAAGTTTAACAAAGAGTAAACTTTGTTGTCATTCGGCTCCGATTAATCTTTTGAGACTTTGGATAGGTCACTATAGTAGAATTGCACTTGCGTGCAAAGTTTGACAATAATCCGACGTGTCTAAATATGATGTAGACATTCTTTTGAAAGAATAAAGATTTAAAAAACTAAAGAGTAATTCTATTTGATTAGAGCATCGATTATTTGTTGTGATAATTTTTTTGGGTATTTTGATACTTTGCATAAGTTTATATACGGTATTAGACTTATAGAAACGACTGGATAGTGATTCAAAGGACTCAACTGAGTTTCGACACGTTCGGAGAAAGTTTTGGAAGAATTGAATTGCTGAAATAAGGCTTTTCTACCGTTGGCTAGACTTTAAAAGTGCATATCTCTCAATCTATAAAGAATTTTTTGGAAATATTTTGATGTGATTTTATCCGTTTGAGTCTAGTTTCTTGTGGTTCATACAATTTATTATTTTGACATCTGAGCACAAAGTTATGATCATTTTACTGGCAGAACAATTTTTTGGTCAGCGGAGTGTTGCAGGTTGCAGCACTACCGTGATGCGAGGGGCGATGCCCGTGGAATGACGGTAACTCGGGACTACCTCACCGAGCATGAATATAACGTGCATCCATGTGATGACCCAATAGGCTATCTAATATTTTAGAACCTAATTTCGTGTTTCGAGGCCTCAAATACCTCATTTTAATCTTTCTCGATTTGCGTGCGCAGTCCGGGTGTCCTTTCGGAAGGCTTATGTGTTAAAAGCTGATCCGAATCAATATTTGAGTTGATTTCGGTTAATATTTTGAGCAAACGGATCCGGATCCGTATTTTGATAGTCCTGGTTAGTCCGTATCGTAATTTGGGACCTGGGTGTATGACCGGAATCGAATTCGGAGGTCCCTAGCTCGAGTTATTTATTTTGTTGAAAATTGAAAGTTTGAAGTTTAATGATTTTCAAGATTTGAATAATGTTTCGCTTTGTTGATATCGAGTTTGTATTTTGATTCCGGAGGCCCGTACAGGTCCACTATTATATTTATGACTTGTCATTCAAATTTGGTGAGAAGCAGAGTTGATTTGGCGTGATTCGGATGTTCAATTGTGAAAATAAAAGTTTTAAAGTTTTCATGAAAATTTCCTTTAATTTGGTGTCCGATTAGTAGTTCTAGGCGTTATTTTCGTGTTTCAATCGCGCGAGCGAGTTCGAATAAGGTTTGTGGACTTGTGTGCATAATTGGTTTGGAGGGTGTTTTTGGATAGGCAAGGGGTGTTTTGAAACTTAGAAAATCTGGTTTTTGTGCTTCAGCTGATATTTGGTGTTTCCTTCTTTGCGTTCGCAAAGGTACTCTCACGAAAGAGAAGAGTGAACTGGGCAGGGTGGATTTTCTTCATCGCGAACGCGGAGCAATGAGGGACTTACGCTTCGCGAATGCGACCAGCTTCTCGTGAACGCGATGCTTTAGGAACCTGGGGGAGGGGACTATCGTTCTTATACGGGAACACGAGAACTTGCTCGCGAACGCGAAGGCCAGAGGGGAGCAGCCTTCCCGAACACGAAGGAGAACTCGCGAACGTGTAAGCCACTTGGGTTGCTGCACATCGCGAATGCGGAAGGCCCTTAAAACATAACAGAAACAAGATTTTTCCAAACTTTTCATAACCATTCCATTAGAACTCGGCCTAGGAGCGATTTTGAAGAGAAAACTCAACAACAATTCATAGGTTTGTACTCTTTAACTCATTTTCTTCCATTTTTAACATCACCCATTAATTCCTAGCCCTAACTTTGTTCTTCCATGGTAGAAAACTAGGGATTTAGGAAGAATTATTTTTTTTTTCAAATTGGGGATTTAGACCTCTATTTGAGGTCGGATTCCGAAACTAATTACATAATCGGGCTCGGGAGTGAATGGGTAAATGGATTTTGGTTCGAACCTCGGGATTTGACTAAGCGGGCCCGAGGCTAATTTTTGACTTTTTAGGAGGAAGTTTGGGAAATTCTAAATTTATGCATTGTAATTGATTCCTTTAGAATTATTTCATATTATTGAGTCAATTGTGGTTAGATACGAGTAGTTTGGATGCGGATTCTATAGAAAATACCGTGGTTGAGCATTGAGTGGTCATCGAAGCGAGGTAAGTGTTGTGTCTAACTTGACTTGAGGGAATTAGGGACCCTCGAACTATGTTCTATGTGAATTCCATGTGAGTGGCGTATATGCAAGGTGACGAGTGCTTATGCGCCGGCAAATTATCTGTTTTCCTTGTTTTTCCGCTTTTATTTAATTATCTCTTCCAGTGTCTTAGTTTTTATATGCTCTAAATGTATTTTCATGCCTAACTGTTACCTGTTAATCAATGCCTTCTCTTGTTTACTATATTAGATGTTTTCATAGTTTCATGATCTCCTATTATTTTCTCAAGTTAGTTTATTTACACCTTCTAGTTGTAAATTTTTGGACTGGTCTCGCTATGTAGTATTATTTATGTGGATTATCATGTTGTATAAGGTTTCCTATTTGTTTCAGTTTGGTATTTATGGCTTGTAAAGGCTTTCCGTGATTTGAATTGCAAGTTTTTACCGTGCACATTAAGTACTTGGTATTGATATGGTGGGATCGGGTTGCACGCAAGAACATGCGAGATAAGGGTGGAATGATGTGGTGGAATAAGGATGAATCTATACTGTACGGTGGAATCAGGTTGCACGCCGCAACAGGTGTAATAAGGGTGGATTATTTTGGTGGAATAAGGGTGAATTATGGTTCTGATATTGTGATACGGTGGGATCAGGTTTCGCGCCTCAACAACCTATGTGTATAATTTTACGGTACTTTATTTGAACTTAAGGATTGGTAATTCTGAACGTCACTGGCTTATTTCCTGAAATTGTAGCTATTATTTTCAATTGACTGCTTTATTTCGTTTTGTATTTATTTTTATATCTTTATTATATATATAGTGTATAGGTTGTAGTGTGAGTGACCCGCCTTAGCCTCATCACTACTTCATCGAGGTTAGGCTCGACACTTACAGAGTACATGTGGTCGGTTATACTCATACTACACTCTGTACTTATTGTGCAGATTTTGGCATTGGTCCCAACTGATCGAGAGGCATAGCAACTCGGTCTGGTTCATTGGAGATTCAAGGTAAATTTGTTGGCGTTCGCAGACCTTGAAGTACCCAACTAACTTTCCCTATTTTTATATTTTCTTTCGTTCAAATAGTTGTATTTCTTTCAGACTTTTCTTGTTGAGAATCGTAGAAGTTCGTGAATTGTGACTCCAGATCCGTATTGTAGTAAATATTATGGGTATTTATGTTATTCCGCACTCGTTTTATTTCGTTTGAGCTTAATTGACTTTATTTACTAAATTTAATAAAAAATGTCTTAGATGATTCTCTAACGTTGGCTTGCCTAGCAATTGAAATGTTATGCACCATCACAGTCCCGAGGGTGGGAATTTCGGGTCGTGACAAGTTGGTATCAGAGCACTAGGTTGCCTAGGTCTCACAATTCACGAGTAGGTTTAGTAGAGTCTGGAGGATCAGTACGGAGACGTGTGTGCTTATCTTACAGAAGCTATGAAGTTTAGGAACCATTTTATTTCTATTCTTCTCTGTCGTGCGATTTTCTTATATCATTGCTGATTGAACTCTTCTATTCTTATCCTTCCGTAGATGGCGAGACTACGTGCTACATCTTCAGCTGGACACCACACGGAGCCCCTAGTGGAAGCTCCTACGAGGCGCTGAGGCCGAGGCCGCGCCAGAGGCTGAGGCAGGGGCCGAGTTCAGCCCATAACTCTAGCAGCAGCACTAGTAGTGGAGCCCCAGGTGGTGCTTGATGAGGAGGTTCCATCCTAGACTGTGCCTGTAGGACCAGCTCAGGTTCCGGAGGGGTTCATCGTCACCCAAGTGCTTCAGGATGCTTTGGTCCGGTTGGTGGGCCTTGTAGAGAGTGTGGCCTAAGTCGGTACCTTTCATATGGCACCAGCCTTCTCTCAAGCTGGGGGAGGAGCACAAACTCCCGCTACTCACACTCCGGAGTAGATGGTTCCCCAGTATCAGACTCCAGTAGCCCCGCCAGTTGGGATTGTTCAGCCAGTTGTTGCGGCACATGCTGGTGATGGACCCGCCATGTCTTCTGAGGCTTTATGGAGATTGGACAGGTTTACTAATCACTTCCCAGTTCACTTTAGTGGTGAATCTTCAGAGGATCCCCAGGAGTATCTTGACAGTTGTAATGGGGTGCTACAAAACATGGGTATAGTGGAGACCAATGGGGTCGATTTTGCTGCATATCAGATGACATGTTCCACTAAGAAACAGTGGAGGGATTATTTCTTGACCAGAGCAGCTGGGTCGCCTGCTCTTACTTTGGACCAGTTCTCTTAGCTCTTCCTAGAGAAGTTCCTCCCAATCACATTGATAGAGGAGTATCGTCGTCAGTTCGAGCATCTCCAGAAGGGCAGTATGACTGTTTCTCAGTGTGAGACTCATTTTGTGGATTTGGCCCGTCATGCTATTCTTTTGCTTCCGACCAAGATAGAGAGGGTGATGAGGTTTATTGATGGACTTGCTCAGCCTATCAAGTTGCAGATGGCTAAGGAGATAGGAAGTGAGATTTCTTTTCAGGAGGCTGTCAATGTTTCCAGGAGAGTCGAGATGGTTCTTGCTTAGGGAGGAGGTCAGGGGTCTGACAAGAGGCCTCGTCACTCCGGTGGGTTCAGTGGTGCCTCATTTGGAGGCAGGGGTACTTTTGGTGGAGGCCATCTTTCCAGGCCGTTTCATCCAGCACTTCTCGCATCCCACAATGCTCAGGGAGTCGTGGTCCTTATGTGCCTCATTTTGGACAGCCAGCCTACAGTGCACCACCAGCTCCTATCAGTACACCTCCTATTCAGAGTTATTACCGTGGTTATCCAACCCATTCGGGTCAGTCTCAGTTTCCGTAGACACAACACCAGGATATTTGTTTCGAGCGTGGTAGTTATGGGAATATCAGGAGGACTTGTTCGAGATTATTGGGCATCACGCCATAGCATTAGGGTTCTCGTGCAATGGTCTCGACACCAGTTGCTGAACTGCCTACTCAGCCAGCTAGAGGCAGGGGTCAGGCATTCAGAGGTACATGCCAAGCTGTTGAGGTGGAGGTCAGGCTATTATAGGTGGAGGCCAACTAGTTAGAGGCCATCCCAGGGATGTGGTTCAGAGTGGTGTGGCCCAATCTCGATGTTATGCTATTGTTGTAGATCGTATTTATCGCTCGTGTGTGGTTACTACTGGGAGTCTTCAGACTAGCGTAGATCTTCTACTTCTCGATATGGTTGATTTTGATGTCATTTTGGGTATGGATTGGCTGTCACCTTATCATGTTATATTGGATTGTCACGCCAAGACGGTGACCTTAACCTTGTTGGGGTAGCCTCGATTAGAGTGGAGAGGAACTTCTGGCCATTCTACAAGTAGGGTTATCTCTTATGTGAAGGCTCGACATATGGTTGAGAAGGGGTGTCTAGCTTATTTGGCTTATGTCGGCGATTCTAGTGAGGAATTTCCTTCCATGGATTCAGTACCAGTTGTTTGTGAGTTCCCAAAGGCGTTTCCTGCAGACCTGCGGGGATGCCACCTGAAAGGGATATTGATTTCTGTATTGATTTGGCTCTGGGCGTTCAGCCCATCTCTATTCCGCTATACCATACGGCTCCGCCATAGTTGAAAGAATTGAAGGAGCAGTTGTAGGGTTTGCTTGATAAGGGCTTCATTAGACCTAATGTCTCTCGCTGGGGGTGCACCTGTGTTATTCGTGAAGAAGTAGGATGGATCGATGAGGATGTGCATGGATTATCGATAGTTGAACAAAGTCACCATCAAGAACAAGTATCCATTGACGAGGATTTATGACGTATTTGATCAGCTACAGGGTGCCAAGGTGTTTTTGAAGATTTATTTGAGGTATGGCTACCATCAGCTGAGGATTAAGGCATCTGATGTCCCTAAGATAGCTTTTCAGACTCGGTACAGACATTATGAGTTTCTAGTGACGTCCTTTGGGTTGACAAATGCCCCAACAACATTTATGGATTTGATGAACCGAGTGTTCAAGACTTATTTTGAATCCTTTGTGATTGTGTTTATTGATGATATCTTAATCTACTCCCGGAGTCGAGAGGAGCACGAGCAGCCCCTTCAGATTGTACTTCAGACCCTGTAGGACAACCTGTTATATGCTAAGTTTTCAAAGTACGAATTTTGGTTGGATTCAATCGCTTTCTTGGGGCACGTTGTATCATTAGAGGGCATTCAGGTAGATCCTAAGAAGATTGAGGCAGTTCAGAGCTGGCCTAGACCCACTTCAGCTACGGAGATCAGGAGTTTCTTGGGTTTGGCGGATTATTACTGTTGATTTATGGAGGGGTTTTCATCTATAGAAGCCTCATTGACTAGGTTGACCTATAAGGGTGCACGTTCAGATGGTCAGACGAGTGTGAGGTGAGCTTTCAGAAGCTCAAGACTGCTTTGACTATAACGGCGATGTTGGTGTTGCCCACATGTTCAGTATCTTATACGGTATATTGTGATGCATCTCGTGTTGGGCTCGGTGCAGTGTCATTGTAGGATGGTAGGGTGATTGCATATGCATCACGGTAGTTAAAGGTTCTTGAGAAGAATTACCCTGTCCATGACTTAGAGTTGGCAGCCATTGTTCATGCACTGAGTATTTGGAGGCACTGTCTTTACGGTGTGTCATGTGAGGTTTTCACGGATCATCGGATCCTTCAGTATTTGTTCAAGCAAAGGGATATCAATTTGAGGCAGAGGAGGTGGTTGGAGATATTGAAAGACTATGATATCACCATCTTGTATCATCTCAGGAAGGCCAATATGGTGGCCGACACCTTGAGTAGAAAGACAACGAGTATGGGCAGCCTTGCGTTCATTCCATTTGGTGAGAGACGGCTTGCATCAGATGTTTAAACTTTGGACAATCAGTTTGTGAGGTTCGATATTTCAGAGCCCAACCATGTTCTAGCTTGTACAGTCGCTCGGTCTTCCTTGTTTGAGTGCACCAGGGAGCGGCAGTATGATGACCCTCATTTGTTAGTTCTTAGGGACACAGTGCGGCACAGTGGTGCTAAACAAGTCACTGTTGGAGATTATGGAGCTTTCAGGATGCAGGGTCGTGTTTGTGTGCCTTATGTGGATGGACTTCGTGAGTTGATTCTTAAGGAGGCTCATAGTGCCCGGTATTCCATTCATCCAGGCGCTGCCAAGAGGTATTAGGACTTGTGTTAGCATTTTGGTGGTGGAGGATGAAGAAGGATATAGTTGCTTATGTAGCTCGGTGTCTAAATTGTCAGCAAGTAAAGTATGAACATCAGAGACCTGGTGGTTTTCTTTAGAAGATAAATATTCCTGAGTGGAAGTGGGAGCGTATCATTATAGATTTCGTTGTTGGATTTCCACGGACTCTGAAGAAGTTCGATGCAGTTTGGGTCATTATGGACAGGCTAACCAAGTCAGTTCACTTCATTCTTGTGGCAATTACCTATTCTTATGAGCGGTTAGCTGAGATCTACATCTGCAAGATCGTCCGTCTTCACGATGTGCCTATGTCTATCGTTTCTGATCGAGGTACTCATTTCACCTCGCACTTCTGGAGGGTATTACAATGTGAGTTGGGCACGCGGGTCGAGTTGAGCGCATCGTTTCATCTTTAGATGGACGAATAGTCCGAGTGCACTATTCAGATATTGGAGGATATGCTCCACGCATGTGTTATAGACTTTGGAGGATCGTGGGATCACTTCTTGCCGCTTGTGGAGTTTGCTCACAACAACAACTACCAGTCGAACATTCAGATGGCTCCCTATAAGGAATTATACGATAGGCGGTGCCAGTATCCAGTTGGGTGGTTCGATCCAAAAGAGGCTCGGTTGTTGGGTACATATTTGGTACATGATTCCTTGGATAAGGTTAGGATTATTCAAGATCGACTTCGCACAACTCAGTCCAGGTAGAAGAGTTATGTCGATCGTAAAGTTCGTGATGTTGCATTCATGGTCGGAGAGAGAGAGTGTATTGCTCCGGGTATCACCCATGAAGGGTGTGACAAGGTTCGAAAAGAAGGGCAAGTTGAGCCCTAGGTACATCGGACCCCTTGAGATTCTGGAGAAAGTGGGTGAGGTGGCTTACAGGCTCGCATTTCCACCTAATTTTGCCACTGTTTAACCAGTGTTCCATGTGTCCATGCTTTAGAAGTATCACAGGGATCCGTCCCACGTGTTAGATTTCAGTTCGGTCTAGGTAGACAAGGAATTGACTTACGAGGAGGAGCCGGTGGCTATTCTAGCCCGACAGGTTCAGCTACTGAGGTCTAAGAGTTATCCTTCAGTTCGAGTGAAGTGGAGAGGTCAGCCCGTCGAGGCAGCTACTTAGGAGTTCGCGTCAAATATGCAGAGCAGATATCCACATCTTTTCACCAGCCCAGGTATTTTTCTATGTCTGTTCGAGGAGGAACGGTTGTTTAGAGGTGGAGAATATGATGACCTGATAGGTCATCTTATGTTTTAGAACTTAATTCTGTGTTTTGAGGCCTCAAATACCTCATTTTGGCCTTCTCGATTTGCGTGCGCAGTCCGGGTATCCTTCTAGAAGGCTTATGTGTTAATAGTTGATAAAAATAAGAACTTTACCTTAAAAATTTATTTGAGTTGACTTCAGTCAACGTGTTGAGTAAACGGATCCGAATCCGTGTTTTGACGGTCCTGGTGGGCCCGTAACGTAATTTGGGACCTGGGTGTATGCCCGTAATTGAATTCGGAGGTCCCTAGCTGGATTATTGATTTTTGTTGAAAATTGAAAGTTTGAAGTTTAATGATTTTTAGGAATCGATTGATGTTTGGCTTTGTTGATTTCGGGTCCGTATTTTGGTTCCAGAGCCCGGTATAGGCCCATTATTATATTTATGAATTTTTTGTTAAATTTAGTGAGAAACGAAGTTGATTTGGCATTATTCGGACGCTTAGTTGTGAAAATAAAAGTTTTAAAGTTTTCATTAAAATTTCCTTTGGTTTGGTGTTTGATTCGTAGTTCTAGGCGTTATTTTGGTATTTTGTTCATGCAAACGAGTTCTTATGAAGTTTTTGTACTTGTGTGCATAATTGGTTTGGAACCTCGAGGGATCGGATGAGTTTCAGATGGGCTATGAGTGTTTTGAAACTTAGAAAATCTGGTTTTTGTGCTTCAGCTGATATCTGGTGTTTCCTTCTTCGAGTTCGCGGAGGTACTCTCGTGAAAGCGAAAAGTGAACTGGGTAGGGTGGATTTTATTCATCACAAACGCGATATCTAGGTCGCGAACGCAGAGAAATGTAGGCCTTACCCTTCGCAAATGTGACTAGCTTCTCGCAAACGCAAAGTTTTAGGGACCTGGGGGGACTATCGTTCTTTTACGCGAATGCGAGCACTTGCTCGCAAACGCGAAGGCAGGGGGGCAGCCTTCTCGAACGCAAAGGAGAACTCGTTAACGTGTAAGCCACTTGGGCTGCTGCTCATTGCGAACATGGCAGGCCCTTCGTGAATGCGAAGAAGGCCTGACGCCTCTGATTTAAATCAGAACAGAAGCGGGATTTTTCCAAACTTTTCATAACCCTTCCATTAGAACTCGGCCTAGGAGCGATTTTGAAGAGAAAAATAAACACCAATTCATAGGTTTGTACTCTTTAACTCATTTTCTTCCATTTCTAACATCACCCATTAATTCCTAGACCTAATCTTTGTTCTTCCATGGTAGAAAACTAGGGATTTAGGAAGACTTGAGGGTTTTTGCAAATTGGGGATTTAGACCTCAATTTGAGGTCATATTGCAAAACTAATTACATAATCGGGCTCGGGGGTGAATGGGTAATTGGATTTTGGTCCAAACCTCAGGTTTTGACTAAGCAGGCTTGAGGTCGATTTTTGACTTTTTGGGGGAAAGTTTGGGAAAATCTAAATATATGCATTGTAATTGATTCCTTTAGCAATATTTGATATTATTGAGTCAATTGTGGTTAGATACAAGTGGTTTGGAGGCAGATTCTATAGGAAAAGCTGTGGTTGATCATTGAGTGGTCGTCGGAGCGAGATAAGTGTTGTGTCTAACCTTGACTTGAGGGAATTAGGGACCCTAGAACTATGTTCTATGTGAATTTCATGTGAGCCGCGTATATGCGAGGTGACGAGTGCTTATGCGTCACCGAATTATCCGTTTTCCCTATTTTTCCGCTTTTATTTAATTATCCCCCCGTCTTAGTTGTTATATGTTCTAAAGTGTTTCCATCCCTAACTGTTACCTGTTAATCAATGTATTCTCCTATTTATGATATTAGATCTTTTCACAGTTTCATGATCTCCTGCTATTTGCTCAAGTTGGTTTATTTGCACCTTCTAGTTGTAAATTCCTGGACTGGTCTCACTATGTAGTTTTACATATGTGGATTATCATGTTGTACGAGGTTTCCTATTTGTTTTAGTTTGGTATTTATGTATTGTAAAGGTTTTTCGTGATTTGAATCGTAAGTTTTTACTGTGCAAATTGAGTACTTGATATTGATATGGTGGGATCGGGTTGCACGCCGCAACAAGCGAGATAAGGGTGGAATGATGTGGTGGAATAAGGGTGAATCTTTACTGTACGGTGGGATCGGGTTGCACGCCGCAACAGGTGTAATAAGGGTGGGTTGTTTTGGTGGAATAAGGGTGAATTATGATTCTGATATTGTGATACGGTGGGATCAGGTTGCGCGTCGCAGCAACCTATGTGTCTATATTTCCCTATTTCCCTGAGCCGTGTAGTTTTACGGTAGTTTCTTTGGACTTAAGGATTGGTAATTGTGAAAGTTGCTGGCTTATTTCCTAAAGTTGTAGCTATTATTTTCAATTCACTCCTTTATTTAGTTCTATATTTCCTTTTATGTCTTTATTATTTTTTTTTCATACAGGTTGTAGTGTGAGTGACCCGCCTTAGCCTTATCACTACTTCGTCAAGGTTAGGTTCGGCCTTTATAGAGTACATGTGTCGGTTGTACTCATACTATATTCTGCACTTCTTGTGAAGATTTTGGAATTGGTCCCAACTGATCGAGAGACGTAGCAGCTCGGGCTGGTTCATTGGAGACTCAAGGTAGATCTGCTGGTGTTCGCAGACCTTGAAGTTCTCATCTATCTTTCCCCGTTTTTACTGTTTCTTTCGTTCAAACAATTGTATTTCTTTTAGACTTTGCTTGTAGAAAATCTTAGAAGTTCGTGAATTGTGACTCCAGATCCGAATTGTAGTAATTATTATGGATATTTATGTTATTCTGCACTCGTTTTATTTCATTTTAGCTTAATTGACTTTATTTACTGAATTGAATAAGAATTGGCTTAAATTATTATCTAACGTTGGCTTGCCAAGAAAGTGAAATGTTAGGCGCCATCATGGTCCCGAGGGTGGGAATTTTGGGTCGTGACAATCGATAACAATGCTATAATGCATAAGTGGGTCGAAAATGCCTCCATGAGATAATCTGATTAACACATAAAAGAAAACTCGACAAAGGACGACCAAAAAGGATATACAAGCTTATATACATGAGACATACGGGACTACAAGGCCTCCATGACCATCAATACACATAACATCTGTCTACAAGCCTCTAAGGAGTACATAACATCATAAGATCCGGACAGCGCCCTGCGATACCCAACCATGTACATGTATGCAACCATAATACCTATTGGCTCATTAGACAGCTCCAGAAGAGCGTGAAAACCTTAAGCTCAGTTGAGTCACCTATTCTAAATTATCGACTGAATCGCCATTTGTATATGTATCTGCGAGCATGAAACGTAGCGCCCCATTAAAGGGTCGTTATATGGAAGATGTATTGAACATGTAAGGCAAGTAGAGAATGTAAATAAAAGATAAAATATGAAGTAAGAGTACAGAAGCCACCTTGAAACTCATAACAAGCCTTTGGGGGCATACACTGTCACAATCATGGATATATATGCATGTCTGTAAAAATCAAGCCACTCAATGGGGATATATAATATAGTATCAAGCCACTCTATGGGGAAACTCATGTCATAACACAATGTACCCAGGCTCGAGGAGGACTCGGTCAAAACCGAGCCTTAATAGGACTTAGTAATGCCTCATCACATATCATAACGTACCCGACCTCGAAGAGACTCGATCGCACCCAACCCTATAGGACTCGATAATGTCAAAACCAGTTGCAGTGGTATGCACATATAAGTGTTGTACCCGACCGACTATAGCGTGGTTATGATTCTGAAGGACCTTATGGATATTATTGGAGTGACTCAAGGTTGTTACCTTCCGATTATTGTTATTTAACTATTTTTGTATCAATTGTCCGAGAGTCAACAAGGATCATAAGAAGATCAAAAAGAGAGGTAGTCCTGACAAAGAACGCCAATAAGAGCCATGATATATATATATATGTATGTATATATATATATGTATGTATATGTATATCAATACAAAATAATGAGGTTCACAAGCTTTAATATCATGAATAGAGTTCCTTTTGAATGAATGTTGTTATGGTTACGTTTATTCATAGATCATGCCAAAAGAATGGAGGGATGAACCTTAAACAAAAATAGTAGCCATATCTTGGGCTATTTCAATGCTATCTTGTAGTGTTTTGCTTCAAACAACCTCACCCACATCTAATTAAACTTAATAACAAGATATGAGATAATATACTACCTTATACAACTCAAAATACAAGGTTTTATTAGTTCACAACAACCCTTAATGCGATAACACAATCTTGTAGATGTGTTCTTCCTTCTTTAAGCTAACTTGATATTAGATTATGGTGTATTTTTTTGGAATTTGCTTAGAGCCTTGGAGGAACTATTTTTTTTGGGGGGAGGGGGTTGGAGAGCGTGAAGATGGAATGAGGTCGAAAAATGCGCAAAGATCATTTCAAAAACGAGATAAAAATAGGTGAAGGTCGGCGACCTTCCAAGTGGGTCCCATAGGGGTTGCCTGCATAATCTCGCGAAAATGCTAATATATATACACTCTGATGTCGTATCGATGAAATTTTTAATGTGTTGGAAACTAGGCTCACATATTACCTGTACTCCAAGTATAAGATTAGTGACATTAAACCCATATTTCAATTATGAATGTATCTTGCGACAACTTTTGTCGACTTTTGTATTACAACTTGCTTGACTTCAAAACTAAAACACACGAATATTACACCATTCAAATAACTTAAAACATGAACTTCTTATATTATTAAGTACTCCTAGTTTTACTTCAAATGTACGGGTTATAATATCTTTGATTCATTTAGCCTCCAACCCTTACCATACTTATGTAACACTAGTGTTAACTCATCATTATCTTTGTAAAGGTCCTTAAACTCCCTGTCTTATATTGGTTCACTTGAGACGTATTCCAATATGAATGTATGGGAAGTAACATCCTTTCCTCCTTATAAACATTCGTCCTCAAATGTTAACTCTTAGGGCAAAAATTCCGCCAGAGTCTCCTTTGTACACTGGATTCAAACCAACCTGCACGCAGCCATAAAACATACTATACATACCACAAAGGGCCAATGTCTTTAAAATAGAAACACATGGCTTCACGTGGACTTCAATCATAAGTACTACATAGTAAAAAATAAAATCTCACCTCACGACTCATTGGTTTGAACCGGGTTGTGCTGTAATATCCCACATCGAGCCATATATTCAATTGAAATAGGAGGGGGTATTCAGATTTCATCTCATGTATGGCCTCCCATGTCATTTCTGTGACATTCTTATTTCTTCATAACACCTTCACGTCTGCTACCTTTTTGGTCCTTAACTTACGGATCTGTCGATCTAAAATAGCCACTAGAATCTCTTCATAGGCTAGATTCTTTGTAATATGAATGTCATCTTCTAGGACGACCCGAGAAGAGTCTCTAATGCACTTTCTTGGTATGGATAATGGACTGACACTAAATATGGAGGTAATTCAAGCTCATAAGTTACTCGGACTAAGATTTCCCTTCTCACAAATCTCACGACACCTTCAGTAGCCGACATATTGTAAGGCCCCGTAAAATTTTGCCAAGGAATTTAAGGTTTCGTGGTGCCGAGGTAGGCTAATGTGTTTGAAGATTGTAGAAATCGAACCGCGGTACGAACTTTTTGGGTTGTACAATGCATTGGGGAGTTGAAGGAAAATTGTTGCAAAACATGGTGTTCTTGCGGTCCATTATACGATTGCACAATTACTCCGCGGACCGCAGATTCGCCGCGGAGTGGAACAGAAAAGGGGAAATTTTGAAATTTTTTTTACTGGCCACATAATGATTCTACTGGACACATAATGATTATGCTACAGCAAATTTGCATCACGAAATGGACCAGATCCAACCAAAAATTTGAAAAACATTTTATGGCCATTCTGCTGACCGCATATTTATTCTGCTACCATAAAATTGCACCGCATAATTGATTTCTGGGGTCATTTTTTGAAATTTTCTTACCCAACCCTATTTTGATTAATAGCCTTTGTGCTTATTTTGGAGCATATATCTGATGTTTTAGAGAGAAGTGGGAGTATCTTAGAGAGAGAGAAGGAGAAGGCCTAGCATTCTAATAATCCATTCTTGCCCCAATCTTCAAGAATCATGGAAGCCACTAACTAAACCATCATCTATATTGGTAAGTCCTACTCCTAAGCTTTCATGCAAGAGGTTATGAGTTCAAGTATATTGTTGGGTTGGAAATAGATCATGCATGTGACAATATGTTGTAGTAGGTGGGGTTGTTGAACTATATTGGGTAGTTACTTGTTAAAATTGGTTGAGGGAGGAAGGGATTACCATTGTAGATTTTTGTAGTCCATTTTGCATAATAGGTGTTTGAAAAAATTCCTAAAAGAGTTACACCATGAGAAACCCTCGAATTATTGTCTGATTTTATCTATCTTCCTACAGATTGATATTGCTAGAATGTTAGGACATTGTAGTAACTTAAGGAAATCTCAAACAAGGTATTATGGATAAACTTCTCTCTTAGAATTGAATTCCTCATTGTCTTCGTAAGTTTCGATCATGATTATCCCAATCTCTTATATCTATTATGTCGTTGTAATAAATTTGATTTTTCTAAAACAAGAGTTGCGTTGAAATATGTATGTACTCAAAACATGCTCCAAATGTTCCCATCATATCATGATTCCCTCCGAGATTGTAATCTGGTACGACGAATGTATTAAAAATGTTGTGACTTAAAAGTGATGTTCCAATTGCAAGATAGTATGTCTAATTGTCGGCGAGTCATTCAATGTGCTTAAAACTATTATTTGCTCATTTGTATACTCAAAGTCTTGATGTGAAATTGCCTTGCTATTCATAATCTACAATGATGCTTGAAAGTAAAAGAATTGGGTTGAAGATATAAAGTATGGCCACCGTGTCAAGAATGAAGATTATACTTGTGGTCAATAGTGACAATGAGATGAATTGATGTGCGAAATATTATAAAATGAGCCTCGATGCAACTGTTCCAAATTGACTCTGAAAATTAAATTGCCTAAAAGTTAATGTACTCAGGCCGTGTCCAAATGTGGTTATTTAAGCTATGCCTATAATTTGAACCCCTGTTGTAATTGCACCATCCTATGCTTTGTAAGTATTTCCCTTGTGTTTAATGCCTTAATTACTAATGGACCTAGAATTATGATTTCCAGAATACTCTATATGTGGATATTTATGATGATAACCCTTGAAAGTAAAGAAATGAAAGTGTGAAATATGAGATACGGCCACCGAGCCATGAATGAGGAATCATATGTATGGTCGAGAGAGACAACAAAATAATAATTTTGTGAGTGGTTGAAAGTACTAATGATGCTATATATCGTGTGAAAGGTTATGAGGTGAATGTATTATTATTTGTGTTTCCCTTGTGTGCAGAATGAATAATATATATATATATATATATATATATATATATATATATATATGTCTTTGGAGTATCGTTAGAAACCGAGGAGGGGTTGGTTGAAACAATCTAACCTTGAAACTACACGTGCCAGTGTAGGTTTGATTGTTTCTAACTTTGGATCTGATGTCGACTCACACAGAACATTTGGGGAGATGGATTAGCTGATCGAGCTAAGATCGGACACCATGCTGCGCATATGGTGGTGCTGTGGGTGGATGTCTCGGGGTGAGACGACTTAGCCGATCAGACTGAGATCAGACTCCGTGCTAAAATCATGGTGGTATTGTGATTGGATATCTCGGGGTGAGACGTCTTAGCCAATCGAGCTGAGATCAGACGTGTTAAAAAAATGGTGGTATATCGGTGCTAAAGATCTCCCAACTTAAAACTAATGACATTTACTTGGAAAAAAGTTATTTTCTCCTAACTTGATGCTTTTATATTATTTGAGGCTCTCATTGACCTTAGGTTGTTTCTCCTTGTACTATTAGTCAATTCTCTGAGAGGGTGTTTAGCCTTACATACTAGTACTATTACATATGTACTAACGTCCCTTTTGCCGGGGTGATGCATCTTTAGCACACAACTTTGATTCTTGTTAGGATATACTTTCTATTCAACAGGTTTTAGTGAGTCCTACTCTATTCCGGGCTCGATGTCACTTGATGTGGTACTTTGTGTTTGAGGTATAGCGGAGGCCTTATATCAGTACTTCCATTCTACTATTCTGTTGTACTTATAGGCTCCGTAGACAGGTTGTGGGTTGTGTTTGATGTTGGGAATTAAACTAGAAGTGTTGGCATTTTGCAAAGATGTTTTTCATCATATATATAAACTTGTAATATTTTGGATTATCATAAAAGAATATCCTTTGAGTAATGGAATAAAATGTGGAACATTTGACTCTTCTCATGTCTATCACTTGTATTAATTCTTATATTATTAATGGGAAAGGTTGGGTAGAAGGCATCTAGCAGGATTGCTTAACCGGGGTATCTCGGTTGGGCGCCGATCACGCTTTACGAGGTCGGGGCGTGACACATATTTAGGTATACCCAGTCGTCTATTATTCTCCACACATTCTTACTTTAGGAATTCATATTCTACGACCTTGGCCATCGTATAATTTATATTATGATGCCCTTAACCTAAAACAATCCTTACCTTGGCGCTCATAGTTCTCGCTTTACTTTTCTTAAGCTTAGTTATCAGGTTGATTCTTGTAAAATTGATATTCAACCATTATGTTTCTCCTGGTTTAGAGATATATATATTTCTACTTCGCTTGAGGGGCGAGTTATTTAGGATAGTCTTTAACTTCTCAACCTCATATCTAGCCTTTTGACATATCCTGGTCTTATAAAATTATACTTGATTTGTCATCTTAGCTCCTTTACATTCTTGATCTTTTAAATTATGGTACTTTTGCAAAAGCTAGCACATTTCTATTCTTAGGATAGCTTGTCCTATAGAGACTTTTGAATTTAACGGTCGATTTTGAGAGTTTTTGATCCATTTTATACTTTATAGTCTGTGATCACCTTTGAATTACCAGCCACATGGTGTCGCTTGAATGGTAAAAATGATTCTCCTTTGCCTTGGTAATGTCTTGAAGTCCCGCAACTGTTGGAGAGCATATTTAGCTTGTCATCTCCACTCCATCTTTTGTTATCTCTAAGGCTGGTACTCTTCTAACTGACTTATCGTAGAGCTTTTATAGAATATGGTGGCTGTACTATCTCTCTTGTACTTATGCCATTAATAGTGATTTTGAAATTTTCTGAGACATGATTTCTATAATCATCTAGGTCTAATACTCAAACTCCTGATTTACTTAGCTAATGTAACTCTCGATCTTCCACTTCTCTCTCAACCTTTAAGTAGGCTTAAGCTGTCTTCCAATCTGCGATTTAGGGTATTAGCTATTACATTATCCTTTCGTGGACACTATGGAACATCCACGTCATAATCTTCTAAATATTTAAGCCTTTGTTTGTGACGTGGACTCAATTCTTTCTTGTAACTTATACCAGCGTCTCCTATAACTGTAAGAATGCAAACATATATGAGGCATGGATAATACTCTGATTCTTAAGTGCGTTCATAACATAACTAACTCAGTGTCATAGATCGAGTAATTCCTTGCATGTCTTGTCAACTGTCTATAAAGGAAAGCAATTACTTTAACTGGTCGTTCTGCCACTTGTTGCATAAATACCTTACTTATCTTAGTGCCCATGCATGTACCAGGGATAACTGGCTTTCTTATGGACGAGGATGAGCCTAGTTTTACTAACACACTTAGTCCCTTAAGCTTAACTCTGCTTACAACACTTGCTAAAGGGAAGCTGTAACGACCCGGCCGGTCGTTCGGAGAGTTTAGACCTACTTTTCCCATTTTTGCTTCATTCTTGTTTGGTTCAGATCTTTTGGGTTACGTTGGGTTGATTGGCTCGGGTTCCGTTTGGTTGTGATGAGAAATGAGACACTTAGTCTCTTTGATTGGCGATTTAGTTGAAAAACTCAATCGGAAGTTGACTTATAGGTAAATGATCTCGTAATGTGGTTTTTATGGCTCAGATAGATTCATTAGGTGATTTGGGACTTAGGAGTGTGTTCAGAATGTCATTCAGAGGTCCGAAGTAGAATTAGGATTGAATTGGCGAAATTAGATTTTTGGCAATTTTCGGCCGGTAGTGGAAAATTAGCTATCGAGGTCGGAATGGAATTCCAAAAGTTGGAACATGTCCGTAGTGTCATTTGGGATGTGTGTTCAAATTTTCAGGTCATTCGGACGTGGTTTGGGTGGTTTCGGCATTGTTGGCGAACTTCGGAAGTTTAGAGATCCTTAGGCTTGAATTTGGATTTGATTTGGTGTTTTGATGTTATTTTTAGTGTTCCGAGGGTTGGACTAGGTTGATATATTGATATATGACTTGTTGGTATTTTTGGTTGAGGCCCAGAGGGGCTCGGGATTGATTTCAGATGATTTCGGAAGGTTGGAAGTTGGGAAAATTGCAGCAAATGGCTGCTGGTGCAGGCCTTCTGGTGTGACCGCACCTGCGGACGGGAAGGCGCAGGTGGGAAGGCGCAGGTGCAGAACACCTTGCGCAGATGCGGAGTTTTGGAACCTGGCCTGGGAGCGCAGGTGCGGAAGTTGGATCGCACTTGCGAGCCTGCGGGTGCGTGTTGAGGACCGCAGATGCGGAATTTTGGGTTTAAGTGAGTTTCCGCACCTGCGAGGGGTTTTTCGCAAGTGCGGAGCCGCAGGTGCGGGGTTTTGGTCGCACGTGCGATATCACTGGGCAGAACCTATATAAGGTTGCCTTTGCAAATTTCTCTCATTTTCTTCACCATTTGTGACGGATTTTGGAGCTTTGAGCTGGTATTTCATGGAGGGATCAAGTGTATTCAGTGAGGTAAGCTTCATGGACTTTGTATTTTGTGTTTATGGAAATTATCCCATTGTTTAATCATGTTTTAGTGGTGAAGTTGGAAGATTAAGGGCTTGAAATTTGAGAGGTTAAATTGGGGAATTGAGGGGCCATTTGGGGTTCGATTTTGATGTATTTGGTATGTATGAACTCGTGAGGGCATAAGTATTCTAGTTTTGTGATTTTTATTGGAATTCGAGACGTGGGCCCGAGGGTCGGGTTTGGCCAATTTCGGGATTTTTGATGTAAATTGGATATTTTCGAGTGGTCTTTGTCCCTTTAGAATATTTTGATGTTATGAATCTGTTTTGAATAGATTCGGAGCGCATTGAGGCCAAGTCGAGAGGCAAAGGCACCGTAGAGTAGCTTTCTTCCGATTTGAGGTAAGTAACGAACGTAAATCTTGACCCGAGGGTATGAAACCCTAGTATTTCGTATTGTTTTGATACATGAGGTGACGTACATGCTAGGTGATGGGTGTGGTGGGCGTGCACCGGTAGGGATTGTGACTTGGTCCGTCCCGTAGCGACTATTAAGCCGCGTATTTGATTTGAAATCACATGATACTACGTGTTTCAGAGATTTATACTATATTTTGGGCTGTATGCCATGATTGGGGCCTTGTGCCGACCTGTTTGGACCCTCAAGGGTGTTTTACCACTATTTTTCACATTGTTTTTGATAAAAAATATGATCTCAGTCATGATTTATACTTGTTCATTTTCATTCCTATTTATTACCCTGTTTTCAAACAAATGAAAGATATTTTGGGCTTAGTCCCTGTGGTTTGTGGTGAGTTTCCCGAGTGGCTTGTGAGGGTGATGATTGAGCGAGGTCGAGAGCCAAATTTGTGAGGATAGTGATGGATCGGGCTGCAGGCTGCAGCGATATATAATATATACATATATATTGGATCGGGCTGCACGCCGCAACGATATACATATTTATTGGATCGGGCTGCATGCCGCAACATTATATATATTGGATCGGGTTGCACGCCGCAGCGATATAGCGCTTGAACTGAAGGAGCCCCTCTGGAGTCTATACACCCCCAGTGAGCGTAGTCGACTATTTATGGATGGGGCTGCACGCCGCATCGGTTATTATATGATACCTATTGAGTGTAAGTGCTGAGTATGAGTGCTGATTTGATGAGAGATAAGTCACGAGTGACTGAGAGGCTTTCCCGAAAGGCTTTATTTGTGAGTGAAACTGTGTCCGAGGGGCTTATTAGCAATGAAACTGCTGTTTTCACTCTTTTTTGCATTTCTGCCTCTAAACGATAAATGTTGAATAAATGTTTTACACGAGATTGGAAAAGAGAAAAATGGAGTTTATGAAACTTTCGGAATGTAGATTCCTGACTTGATTTATTGATTTCCACTGATATTTCTTATATGACCTTTATATGATCTTTAAATCTCGTTACTGCACTCAAGTCCTTATTTATATTTGTTACTTACTGAGTTGGTGTACTCACGTTACTCCCCGCACCTTGCATGCAGATTCAGGTGCTCGGATCGAGTGAGACTCGGTTGACCTCAGCGGAGCTTGTCGGAGATTGTGAGGCATCTGCATGGCGTTCGCAGCCCCACCCTTCTCCCTCTCATTTTTGTCACATATTTATATTTTCCTAGATTTGATGTATTAAGGAAATACCGTGTCAGACTTAGTGTTCTATTTAGCGCTCATGACCGTGACTCTGGGTTTTTGGGGGATGTTTTTGTTCAGATATTTTCATTGATTATCCGCAGATTTTGAAATATTAAAACGTGCAAGATTTTGATATTAATTTAAATGGAAAGTACCTTGTATTATGTTAGTAAATTGGCTAGCCTAGTACCACGATAGGCGCCATCACGGCCAACGTGGATTTGGGGTCGTGACAGAAGCGTCTACTTGAATGATTTTTAATGGTTAATATTATGTTGTCCATACTATTATTGATGGAACTCGGTCTCTAAAATTCTCACAATGTAGACTATTATCCTATTCTCTGGTCCCTATTTCATGTTTGGTTTATCTTGTTTGCTAGCCTATACCGATTTCCATTACACCAGGTCTAACTTAGCCTTCTAGTAATACAATTTGTCATTTCTCGAAACAAGGATATGACTTATACTCTTTTACAGTCTCAAGGCCTGTCTCCTCTTATCTTTTCCTTCACTTGGCTATAGACTACGTCAACCTGTCATATTTTGATTTACCATTATCACATCTTATCATAGCGCTCCTTTTACTCTTTTCTTATTCTCCTGCTAATGTTTCTGTCTATTACCTTATTTTGAAAACTTCAACAAAACATTCATTTGCATCTAGCTCTCCTTTCTCTATCTCAATGGCTCTTCGAGTCATCTAAGATTCTCTTTTTGCTTGGGACGAGAGTCATTCTAAGGCAAAAATTTATCCCTCATAGGATTCCAATGACTATCTTCTGAACATTGTAGTATTCATATCTGAATGTACTATTTTAGAGTGCAACACCTGGTGTCTCACAAGGAGAGCTATTATCACGTTTGCAATATCCTTAAAAAATTTCAGCTAATGCTAATAATCCATCCACCATTTTGGGTTACCCTAACTCCAGCTGGATCCTGATTTCCTATCATTCTCTTGAACTATATCTGTTAGCTCCCATAGAGCATAATTGAGATGGGTGTGGCCAATTCTCCATACCTCTGTTACTGTTGAAAGTAACTTAGAATGCTTATATTTCTCTGCCTAAATTTTAAATACTAATAAATTCACTAACTGGGTAACTCGTACCCTTCTTCACCTTGCTTCTTTTACCTCTTGGAACTTATACTCATACCTCTTGATACTCCAATGGCCTTCTATTTGCAGGGTGTATTAGATATTTCCATTTTAGGGTCTTAAGCATGAAATTCTCACATTTGGTATGCACAATCTGATAGGGCCTCAAACTAGACCACTGATAAGTGGGGATTTTGACTACTTATTAGCTCCTTTTAGCTTTCATTTTAGTCCAAAAGTGTTTAATTGTGTTCCCGAAAACTAATAAAATGTGCTTAACTGCAGGAATATTGGAAGATGAACTACCAAGATGAAATCCAACGCAAAAAGGAGTAATTTGAACTCAAAGACATAAAAGGCACAGAAAATTAGAAGTGCGTACCGCAGTATATCATTTGCGGCCGCAGGTTATGAAGGAAAATCCATCAGAGTTTGGTGCAAAGTACGGTCCGCACATGAATTGTGCGGCCATAAAAGCTGAGCCAGGAGCAAAGTTCAGAGAATGTGCATTCCCAGTTCCCCAGATGTGCGGACCGCACAATAATTGTGCTGCCGTAGAATAAGAGCTATACGGCCGCAGAAGTAAAAATGCGGACCACAGAAGAGCAAGGTGCGGTTGCACATGTAAAAGTGCGGACTGTAGAAAGAGTGCATTGCGACTGCAGACTTCCAATTCTGCAAGATGAAGAGAAGTGCGGACCGCACATGGATTTGTGCGGCTGGAGAAGCTCCTTATGGGAATTTTTGTCCGAAATTTTCAGCCATGTATAAATAGATGAGTTTCACTTCTTTAGGTCCACTTTAGACATCATCTGCTATAGTAGCCATTTCCTTTTAATCTTTTTAGTAATTTTTCATATTTTGAGCTATTTGAACATAGATTTTATCATTTTAATTAGCGGTAGAAGTTTAATTATCATTTTTTATTTTATTTCATCCATTTCAAGCGTGAGTAGTTATATTTTCACTAGGGTTGTGACCACACACTATTGTGTAAACTTAATGGGTGTTTAATTTAATGCTTGTGTATGGTTGGGTGTTTATTATTTAGCCGTGTTCTTGCTTTTATTTGTGGAATTAATTTTTCAAATATTAGTTCATGCATATTTGACATGGTTTCTACTTGAGAAATAAAGACTTAGTCTAGGAAAACTTGGATAACAAGAAATTAGGTCAATCGAGAGATTGATAATCCCTTTTAAAGGGTTGAACCTAGAGATAGTAACAACCCGACTTGAGCTTTTATCAACTGTTTTGTTCAATACCAATTTGTACTTGAGAAAGACAAATTGGGAAGAATCACTCTCTGACTGAGGGATATTGAGTGGGTAATTAAGTGTTGATAGCCATAATATACCTCGGCCAATAAAACAAGCAAGAAGGTTTATATCCCATTAGGAAAACACCTAGGTAGGTCATAGCCCTAGAATTTTTACAACATTTGAAAAACCACAAAAACAATCTCCTATTTTTATTTCTCAACTTGCAATCGTAGTTTAAATTAGACTTTGAAACAACCAGATTTTGTGGAAGTGCGAATTTAGATAATCAAACTCTCACGCTACAATATATACCACTAACTCCCACACATATAGCTCCCTGCGGAATTTGACCCTAACTGATGTTAGGTATTATTATTATATCGACCGTTTTCATAAACTTGAATAGAGGTGTGAAATTTGACGAGATTAAATTTTTGGCACCGTTGCCGGGGAGCTAACAAACGGTGTTAGCTATTGTTACGTCCCACAATATTACATCGATATTACGTCCCGCAATATTATATTACGATGATGTTACGCCTTGCAGTACTACATTACGATGATGTTACACTTTGCAATATTAAATTACGATGATGTTGCACCCTGTAGTATTGTATGTTGAATTTTTCGTAAGTAATTGAAATCAGTCCAAGGAAAAGATTATTTAGAGATTATAAGGATTATGCTATTTTAAACAATGATGAGTAAATTCGTGAAGGTGAGAGGGGAAGCAAGTGAAAGAAAATGAATTTTCGTCCAAGTTTGGCGTGTTGGGATAATATACGAGCCGAGCGTTAATACCCGATATTTATGGACTAGTACCATACAAGGTACCATATGACCATGATAGTATGATATAAAAAAGGGTATTAAAAATAAGTGGAATCTTAAGTAATTTGAGATAATTCTTAATTATGCGGGTAATTGATTAATTACCGGGTAACGGAGTATTACCTAATTAATTAATTGGTTATGGGATAAGATTAAAACGCCTCCCCACCCCCACGTGGAAGCAAGACCTTAAACAACCAAATGACTCTTGATCAAGTTTTATTAGGTGGAAACTTAATACATCAATTACAATACACCTCAACTTTAGGACTTTCAAAAACAAACCATACTACGATCAGATTCTAATTCATTGCTACTAGATCCAATACCAAGACATTACAATCAGAGTGAGAATGTTAGCAATATTCTTCTTGCAACCAATTCCTACAAAAGAAAATCCAATGAGAATTTTTTAGAGTCTTAGCAACAGAGAAATTTTGCGGTTCTAAAGAAGTACGGTGCAACCTTTTCCAAGAATATCATACGAATTTTTTCCTACTCCAAGTATGTTAAGGCTAAGCCCATCTTTTATTTTGGTTAATTACACGAGTTTGATAACGAGGTATAAAGAAAAATTCATATCCCGGAATTTACGTATATTTTCCTAGTCTTGTAAGTTACAATATTCAATTGAGTATTTCCTTCTTCCAGTAAAGACAACAGAGAGTCTATATATACACTATTGTGAACAATTAATTTTTGACCACACTCAAATGTTATACTATTTTAGTGTAAATATTCCT